>JAVSBS010029305.1:0-54492 GCA_033124195.1 Coracias cyanogaster | reverse complement strand
ACCTCCAATGGCAGTTCCAGTTGGAAAAGCGCAACCCCCGCATCCTCATCAACAAGATCTTGCACTTTCACATCCCCATTGGCACCGGGACAGAACATGATCCTGTTCTCCCCAACCTCCCACTCCAAACGCAGCCCTCGTGCTCCCTGGGCCAGCGTTGATGGGTGATGGGGTAAGCGGCAGAGCTCAGGCTTGCTGCAGTTTGCCACCCAAGAGCTGTGCAATGGAAACACACCACAAATGCTCCCGTGGGACAGCCAGTCGTGAGAGCTCCTACATGACCAACATCCCCTGTATGCAAGGATAACACCTTCAGGCATCACTGCTTGGGTACACTTATTTTCTCCTGCATCCTGCAGTTCTAGCCCTAGCAATTCTCTGTGGGGGAAAATTTGTGAGACTCCCTTTGTAGTAGATGTACAAAGCCCTGCAGAGAAATAACTGATTTCTCAAGAGTACTTAACTCTTGACATCTAGACACCTTTACTTCAGCTCCTAAACGAGAATGCAAAAGGCCTATTTTTAATTCTGAAACTACAGTTTACCTTCTTAAATAGTGGGCATCACTGTTCAAAACCAAAATCCAAACCTGTAGAGCAAAGGAAACCACCATACACATATTTCTCTAAGTTTCCCCTCATTATAACAAATACATAACTTCATGATAAATACCTGCTTAAAAATATATATCTTTTATAGGATATCTGCATCCTTTTTCCTAGCATATGAAAAGGTTTCTAGGTACAAATATGAAACAGGAGAGATGGCATTAGCTGTCCCCTTGGCCAAAGTACACCAAAGTCAAAATTTGCTTTTCTTCTCGCATTCCCACTTATCTTGAGTGACACAGTCACATGTCACCTTAATTTCCTATTAATAAAGTTAACACCACCTTCCCAAGCATGTTAAGGAATTTCACTACTGAAGGATTTCTTTTTATCATTGTATCATTTCAGAAGTTAACATGATCAAAACACGCCATTTAAACACGTCCACGCTGTCTCTACGTCTTGTACCAATTATCCCGCCGTACTGCACCTTTTCAACATTTCCAAGAGAAACCTCACCACCTATATATCCTCATTCGTTCTGAAAATATTCTTATCTCCACATCCTACAGAGGCACCTAAGATCATTAGAGCTCAATAATTAAAGACAAAGAAATCCACTCCAGTTTGAAACTTGGAAAATTTAAACCAACTAAGAATCTGATCCGGAGCTTAACGAGCAGGTCCCCCAGCGCTGTCCCTGACCCAGTGAAATCCTGCCCAGTGCCACCTCTGTCAGCACCCTGCTCTCTTGTAAACACAGCCAGCATGACATCTATTCCATTAGACAGAAAAGAAAATGGTGGTATTCTTGTATACCATCAAATAACCAAATCTTCAGCCTTTTCAAAGTCTGCCTCAAAATATAGGGCCGTTCTGCTAAGCTCTGACACCTATTTTATTTTGCTTCTGTAAGTCAGCAGGTAGGTCAACAAGGGCCAAATCTTTCATGGAAAACAGAATTAAAACAATGAAGAAAAAATACTAAGTCCTTTTCTACTTTCAAAAAACTTTTGGAAGAATTATTCTTGAGGAATTAATGGAAAGAAACTATTTTTTATACACAGTATTAAGTGATTAAAAGCTTGTTCATCACTTTGCTTAGTTTAATTTTAGAAAGGCCTACTTGCAGATTCTTTGAAATGCATAATTAATTGATAGCAGCGTGGTTACATCAGTACAGAAGTGAACGATAGATGTGAAGTGGTTTTTCCACAAAAAAAAAAAATACAACTGGTACAGGGCACAATTACAATATTCGATTCACTCCACCCTCCAACGAAGCTGTTTGATTTGCACATCTGATTGCACAACCATCCATAAATATTGCTTGCATTAAAACTCTTACTGGTTTGCAACTCATTTTGACTTGTGCAAGAATTTTTTTTTTTGTCAGTTGGATCTGACAGAAAAATTAAAATAATCCTCTTTTACCTCTGCATTATCCTTTAAGTACTTAAGTTTTAATTATATCTCAAGTCTACCTGAAGACGTTTCGGGCAACTTCCAATAACGTGCATAAGCAGTTGAATACAGTGTAAAAGTGCATGTAATTTCCAAGTCCCCAGTTGTTAATGAAATCCCAAACATTCAGATTTTAATTGAACTAGATAAAGATTAAGAAGCTTAGCAGCAGCTGGCATTGCGAATTAGTTCTCAGCAGATTTTTATGTTGTACTCTAAATCATTGCTTTTGTAATCTTCCTAAATTGTCCTTTATCTTGCTAATGCAGATATGATTCTCAGAAAGCATTAGGCTTCCACTGTTCCCACTGCCTGTAAAATCTTGAACTGTAAAATCTTAATAGTCTTTTTTAATAAGTATTATGATCTATATGTATAATGTGCATTCAATAAAATCTTACTGTAATTAGAAGAAAAGTTTTTAGGTTTCTTACGTGACCTGTTTTACAGATTCGACTTATTAAATAGCATAAACACTTGGAGCTGCTTTAATACCTATTTAGAGCCGTCTGGCATCAGATGAAAAAACAGTGATAGACCCAATGCTTGGGGCTTGGCTCTCCAGGAGATTCATTAGGAAGTCTCCTTCTCCTTCTGGTTCAGAGAGCTCGGTATAAACACAGTTATGCTGCTTAAATGCCTGACAAGCTATTATCAGCAGTGATCAAATCGTATTTTGCTCATAAGGACTTCCCATGACTCGGAGAAAGTATTCAGATTAACACCCGTGCTAACCAGTTGTTCCCCCTCTCTGTGTCCTCTCCCTCAACCAAAGCCTGATGCTGAGAAGGACCCTTGCGCACAGAGGTCCTTTGTGCAGAGCCCAGACTATGAACTCCAGAGCGAAGGTCTGTATTCAAAATAATCGTGATGAATGCTCTCTCAGGACCTGTGCAGGCATTAGAACAGCTCTTAACAGAGTTACAAGTACAATTATTACTTGCATAGTAAAAGGGCTTATATTTATGCATCCTAATCGAGGATGCACTTTTCTTATTCATGCTAATGTGAATAAAACTGGAGTTCCTGTCTTTACAGGCAAAGACTGAGGGGGGGAAGATAAAAGATAAAGACCTCTACTACTATCATCAGAAACCAAGAAACACTTCAGTCCATTTTTCTCCCTCATAAAAAACTCTCGTTATTTTCCCTGCAAAATCATATTGGTCTTTCAAGTCTGTTGGTAAATGACCAACTAATGCAGTTACATATGCACTGAAGAACAAAATTATAAGGAGATAACAGAGCCAACTGGCATTAAAGTTTTGAACAGAATGGAATTCTAACAGTTCCGCTAAGGTCTTTTAATATTAAGAATCTTGGCTGCCCCAATTTTTTTCCTAATAAAGGAAACATTTGGCAGAATTACAAACATGAATGTCAGATGAGAGGAAGTATCTTCACCTGTACTTCTTCATTTTTTGTTTTTTTTTTTTTTTTTTTTTTTTTTTTTTACATTCAAAGCGTGGTGGTGTCCAGACTTCACTGAGGGCATTTCAGTGCATTTTTCCTCTTTACCTCATGTACTGAACTATGAGGTAGCTTGGACGCCTGCTGCCAAATAGTCTGTTCTCCAGTGCCAAGACGGCTGCATTTCAATGATGAATAAAATGATCATTAGTCTATACCTCTCTTCAAAGAATTATGTTTGGTTCAGCAAGCTTTGAGATCTTTGAATGAAAGATGCGCTAAGTAGTGCTAAGCAATTTTCTCTCCCTCAAACTAAAATGAAGCTGCTAGCTTTTCATGTCTCTTTAGGCCCCTTATTACTTGCCATTTCCCCTCAGCAATCTTCTCATTCCAAATACTGACATCCTGGCAGCCCAGCTATTTTCAGAAACTATTATCTAAGTTTGAGATTGGGATTTTTTTCCTAGGTATTTTTTCCAAGCAAGCATTTTGCTACCTAAACTTCAGCAAACTCACAAGCAGACTCAGAAACAACTCTACTTAGCTTTTTTCCTTTTTTTTTTTTTTCTTTTTTTTCTTTTTTTTTGGTCATAAAACAAGGAGTTAACTTCACAATGCTGACTTCTCATTTAAGCCATGTTCTGAAGTACAGCTCTAGTTCTAAGAATGATTTTGGTAGTTTAGCCTCAATTTTCTGAGTTCATGAACGCTTGACAAAGTTTTCCCTAATATTAACTAACACATTATTTGGATGTTCCAAGTTCATGTACGGTTTTAGATTCCTGCTGCTGATTCCAAGGTATCCTAAATTGAACGTTCATTGAAAAGTCTGTTAAGAATTTTGTTCTCCAAATTACTGCCGTAATAGCAATGGAACTCGGCTCCCAGATTTTATCCAAGACTGGAGAGTTTCTCTTCCTTCAAGATAATCTATAAATAAGACCTTTAATCCAGTTTTTTTAAATGCAGAATAAACTATGCAAAAACAATTGACACCAAAAATAATTGTTAGGGACTTTATTGGGAACACACTCAGTTCTAGCCCTGAGAGTCAGTCATCCCTCCTGTGTCTTTCTCCTCAGGTTTCTTCAAAATTTACCAACATACTGTCAGAACAAGAGTAGCAAAACTGTAAATACTTGATTGAGAACAAAAATAAAACATTTTATTTTTTAAACATACGAAAAAAGACATGCAAGAAGAGATGAATCATTCAACAAAATATTTGTCTTATGGCACGAAAATACGCAGGGTGGGAACCGCAAACAAATTATAATTATTTGGACTCTTGTTAAATAGGCTAGTGAGCCTTATAATTAGTAACATAATCACTTTAAGACAAATGCACTAAATAAAATAATGGATCTTCAGCACTGCTCTGCATAATAACGCTAACAATTTATGCTTTATTAATTAGCTTGTTCTTTTATCAGAGGTTTGGAATTCTGAACCTCAGAAAGCTGCCACTGCCACTGACCGGAGGATTCATTCTTGATTCAAGAAACATTCAAGAGCAGGAAAGAACTTCTATCGAGTTCTCACCCAGCTTTAAGACCTGCTTGTGCAGATGTTGATTGTACAGGACAACTGGTCAATAAAATTCATGTATTTCAATCCTTTCCTTCTAACACACCCCCACTAGCCCTAATTGGTTTTTCTGCTGGCTAATGACCAGCCCAGATGCTCACTGACTTGAAAATGACTGACCAGTGCTAAAAGGTGGTGTAGCCACAGCCAATGGATAAAAGTGACTGAAAAGAGCTAGATACAGTACTTTTTCTGATATATTACCACAGATTCAACTACTTCTATTACTCAAATCATAAGGTAAAGAATGCTTCACCAACTGACTCCTGGAGTTACTGGAATTGTCCATTCAAATGCCACTTGCAAGTGTTAAAAATTCTTCACAAAATTTCACACTTAGATGTGTTGTCTTACATGGAAAGAATAAAAAAAAAGTAAGGATCTGACACCAATACATAGACCCAGAATGTCTGCAGCAGCTATAATAGGAAGGCAGAGGTCGGGCAGATCTGCACCAGCCCAAGCAGTTCAGACAGGAGCTTGGGCAGCAGGAACAGGCTGAAGCGGAGAAGCTGCCGTGTAATCACCAAAATGCAAACCCAGACAGATGCTCCAGGATCAAAACTCATCATGTACCAGAGTCACTTCAGAGAACCGAAAAAAGGTCCAGTGATGATCTCACATTAAAGGTCTATAACCCCATCACAGGAATTTACTAATGAAAATTACTTTATCCAAAGAGCTCTCCTAAGCCTAAGTAGAAATCACAGGTTTCAGCAAGTCTCCATAGAGAAGCGGAAAATTACATTTTAAAATGCTGCATAAAGTTGAACGATTTCCAAGCAATACAGGGACCAGTAACACGGGGTCTCATATGAACAGAGGCCATACCACATGATAGGGGGGACCTGCAGATCTGGGCTCTGGAAAAGGCTCAGCAGCATTCAGAAAATAACTTCTCAAGTAAGAGACGGCTATTATAGCTTTTGATTGAAGTGGAAGTTCTTAGAAGCATTTGTGCCTTTTTCATGGTATCATAGAACAGACAAGGTCAGAAGGGGCGTTGAAAGACCATCTGTTCCAATCTCAAAATTTTTATTTATTGACTGTTCAGCAAATTGGTCAATGACTTTAGTTAAAAACACAAGCTCTGACTTGGCATCCAGAGTTACAGTTTTTGTTGGCAGAATGATTTCAGGAATGTAGGTCTCAACATAGCACTAATTTCTTAAAGGTAGGAAGTAAGAATTAGTTGACTATCGGCAAGATTTTTATTAAAATAACTTTCTTCAAAAGATCTTCAGAAAAGGCTCGTTGCCAGCAGGTATTATTGCCCAAATTAATTCAACTGGAAGCAAACACTCCACCCATCATCCAGACTACAAAAACCAGGTGCTTACTGGATGCATGCAAAGGCTTATGGGTTTTTAAAATATTAAATGAAAAACATTTCTTTTCTGCTTCTGTTTTGCTCTCCCTTCTACTACAAGAAAACAATTTACCTGCTTTTAGACTCCGGCTACGATTACTTTGCTTTCACTTCATCTAAATGCAATGAATAATCTTGGGCGCAGCTACTGAGATAAAAGCCAAGAGAATTCATTTTCTGTTCCACGCAGCCACAAGATGTTGGTGACACCTGTAACGTCAGGAACCCAACTGCATACTGAATGGACAATCTGCTTCATTCACGGACCCTATCACAGCAGCCTCCCAAACCCACTCTATTCATTTTTCTAATAATCGCACCAGTTTTCTGGACAAATATATAACATCGTAAGAACAGATCTATACTGACAACCAAGGCCAACTGTATAATGCTTGTCTAAGTGGCAATGAGATTCATTAATTAGGTTGCTGCTTTAGAGTGTTGTTCCCCTGCAGCTATATTCCGCTCAAGGGTATTTTCAATAGTATTGAATAGATGAAGCAATTACTAAGCAAAATCCACTAACTGATGGCCAGTGTCAGATTCCTCAGGCCATACTTTCAAAGGGTGTATGTGTATTTACTTGAATGAGTGATTGAATTTAGAGGAAGAAAAAGCAAAGCAAACAAAAATCCCCAGCGAGACAGCTTATGTGTTCTTCACTTCTAGGGGTGTGATCTTTAAAACAAAGCTTCCCATTCTGCAGACACAATACTGCCGAGACAATTAAGATGTAGAAAGGCTAGCTACAGGATACCTAGGTGCCTGATTGCGCATGGAAATCAGGTTGTTTGCGATCTAAAGGCACATACTTACTCTCGCAATTAATGGCAGACAAAGAGCTTTAACTGTGGTTATTTGCCCTCTTTCCTGGCAGCAGTATAAGCAACCTGTAAAAATAATAAAAGCTTCAGTCCAGCAAAGTGTTTCCTGTTCTGGCATCTGACTTACATGCTACTTACTGGTTTATTCCAGTAATGTCATGTTTATAAGAAGACATAGCCCTGAGCATTTCACTTAAATAAACACAGCACAAATATTTTGCCTCTCCTGTAAACATGTGGAAGGATTTTCTTCTTGTGAATTGTTGGGTTGGCTTTTTTTCCCTTTTTGCTGCCTCAGTTACTATGATGTTTAGACCATGCCTCATTAAAGCTGGGAGCAAAACTAAGAGAGTTTTCAGGCGGGAGCACTATTTTGAAAGATTAGGATATCTGTAATTCTAACTGATCTTCCACCTGGCATTAAATCTTCAAAGAATGTCAAAAAGTATCTTAAAAACTTGAGATGTCTGACTGTATAAAGAGGAGGAACAGATGCACCTCTATAATTTGCTCATAAATAAGTAAAAATCAACTCATCAACTACTCAGGGATACTTGCATGCAAGCCGGCAAATACATCCTTTTTTCCTTTTTTTTTTATTACAGTTTTTAAACATCTTCTGAACCCAACCTTACAGGGTGCTGTTAAAAAGCTTTGAACACTGATGTGTTTGTTTTTAGAAGCCATACCACGCAGAGGTGCCATCTCCTAACTCTCATCCTTACATAAAACCTTTAGCCACTACCTTTGGTTTCCAAATTCAGTGGGACCCATATATGGCAGTAACACACACAGGCACAAAATGCGTAACTCCTCCCAGGAATAGCAAGAGCTCAGTCTGCAAGTCAGATGCGGAAAAGAAGTTAATATCATAGGCTATTCCTCAAATCCTGCGGACACTTAACTGAGTTCAAGTTCCCCTCCTGCCTTTGGTCTTGGTTTTAAGCATGCCTTTGAGCAGCAGAGCACAGCCTTCTGGAAGCACTCACCTGGCTGGGCCAAGAGAAAGAGGAGAAAAATCCATAAATTTGAAAGACGTTTAACTAAAGTTTTCCATGGAGGCAAGTTTCAAAAGAGAGAGCTAAGAATCAAGTTTTGGCCAGTCCAATACAACTTAGAGTGTCCAACTTTGAAAATTCCTCTTTGTTCTTTATAGATTAGCAAATACATTCCTAAATACATTTTTAGGGCACTGGGCCCACTCCCTCTTCTTCAACTGATTCGATCCATTTGTTTAAAAAGTTCATGTGACCGCTGACACTGCAGGAGAAGTGGACTAAAGGACATGAATTAAAAAAAAAAAATCCTTCAAAAGTAAAGGAAATGACACGTAATCTGTGACTCATTAATTCAAAGTAAGTTAGCTATGGAAGCACAGGTGAGGAATTCACATAGTAGGAAATCTGTCAGGCTGATGGGGCTCCTGAGCTTGATAAATGCATTTCTGGGTAGGTGATCAGATGGGGTATCATGCTGATGCTTTGTTCTTTTCAGTAGGCTGTGCTCATTTTTGTAATGAGCCAGAACATCGACATTTGAATTACACGTCTATGAAGTAATCCTTTCATGCCCTTATCTAGAAGGAGCAGAATGAAAAGAAACAAAGAAATCAGCTGGTTTCTGACTAAAGATTTTCAATGCAAGTTATTAAGCTGAGAATGGAGTAAGATGTACATCAGTGGCTGACAGCACGTGAGCTCTTGCACTGTACTATATTATTTCCCAGTTATCTTGTGTCAGGATTATGGCAGACCTTCCTTCTGTTTTCCTTGGCATTTTCTAGTCCTCCATTGAGCCTGTGCAAATGAGACACTGAAAACTTTCAGAGCTACCGTGCCATCCATGCTGACCTCTGCATCACCACAGTCAGCTCAGGTTGTCTGTCCCAGTCCAAAGGCCATGCATGTGATTGCTGTCTCCTGCCTGGGTCCAGATACACGCACGCTTCCATTTCTCTTTTATTCCTTTCTCCCATTCACAGACAATCAACCTTGAAGGGCCCTCTTTCTCAATTTTTCAAATCTAGGAATTGCCTTTCTTCTACCTCACAGCCATTTCTGAAAAAAACCATGTCCTTAAAGACAACAACAAACCAAACACATTTTTGGACAGAATTCCTTATCACCCTTATTTGCTTATCCTTACAACAACACCTGAGTAGGAGGCAGCTACCCAAAGGGATCTGTCTCCTCTTCGTTTTATTAATCATTCACTTCAAGATATGAGCTAGGAGACCCCATACCTGGCCAGGATCCCACTATGCTAGATGCTTTATAAACTCAGGTCAGAAAAACTGTGGACTCTATCTCAAAGATTATTTGCAATCTAAGAAAAGATAAAGAGATAAATACAGAGGAAGGCAAGGACATAGTGAACCAGCATTAGTCAATATGTGAGAACAAACAACAGACATCTAGTTTGTGGTTTTGTTTGGGTTTATTTGTTGGGGGTTTTTTATTTATTTTAAGACACTCATTTATGGCACATCCTAAAAAAAAAAATTCTAATACTAAGTCATCACATGAATATCTGAAAGGGAACAGGCTGTCTAATACCTGAAAGACACGGATCAACACTTTCCCATCACCTAGTTTATACAAAAAAAGTCCTCATGCTACAATAGAGAATATACCTTGGATCTGTACATGAGGAAACAGTTACAAGCAGTATTCCCCTCCTTATATAAGCTTTGATCAAGGAGACTTAAGAAATATGTTCTACCACGCTTTGATTTCACTTGAGGGTTTTTTGTTGTTTAAAGTAGTGAATAAAGATGACAGGCAAATAGTCTAATTAGCACAAATATCTTGTTTCTTGAAACTTCTGGCAATTTTTAAGTGTCTACAGCTTAGTATTATTATGACTCTTCATTACAAACCCCAAGCTAGACCTTTCTTCTGCCACAAGGGCAGTTTTTGCTTCCATTTGTACGCAGTAACAAGGCGTTCACGCCTGCGTCATCACTGACCTGCCACGTGAAAGCCCCCGCTGCTCTAGGAGCCGAAGGGCAGCAGGGCTCCGGGATGCTTTAGCCTGCCACACACATTCCACAGGGTCAATGGATTCTATCTGGCTAAAGCACATCTGTTGGCACTCAATCAATCCCCATTTGCAAAGCTCAAGGGTCAAAGCGTATTTCATTTTGCTTGGCAGCTCCCTCCAATGGCAAGTGCCCCACCTGTTATAAAATACATCAGGGCTCTTACTCAAATTTGGGGATTTTGGGTCTCCAAACTCATTATTTCCTTCCCCTGTAAGGAGACAACAATCAACAAGACAGACCACAAACAGCCCCTGTGGATCAGCAGGACTTTATGATAAAGTCTCTTACATTTGGCCAAGCATATGTCAAAATGAATCACGGCAAACTTTATTAACGTATAAAAGAGATCGCCACTGGAAAGCCGTCAGCCTGAAGCACAAGGTGACAGAGCCCTCGCAGCATCAAGTGCTTGTGATAATTGAAGCCTGAAAATATTTCACAGACAGCTGAAATACCAATTTATATTTAAGGAGTATATTGAATTACCATAGATCACACAAAAAGAATGACTAGAGCAACACTTACATATTTTGTTGTTGGACTTTTAGCTTAGCATTCGATGAAAAGCTATCTAGTTTTAACTTAGATAAATTGAAAAGATTATTCATCTAATGTCTTCTCTGGAAGACTGCAGCTTCAGTGCTAATAAGGGACTTTAATTAGATGGACAAGCCTTGACAGCAATCCGTTTCCAATACACTTAGTATTGAAATAGGTCTGGGTGTTCCAAGATTTATAGAAGAAATCAACTATTCCAGTTAACATGGAAAAATAGCTGAAGGTCTGGACTACCCAAGATACAGGCTCTTGTTTTTCCAACTTCATTGGTGACATACATCACATTACAATTGCACCAAGTGCACAGATAAAACCCACGTTCCAAATGCATATGCTATAAAATTTGAACAGAATTAATTCTGCCCTCAATGTTAGTCTATCTCGGGGATTCCCTGGAAATCAGTCCAGGACAACAGACCATTCAGCAGTACCTCTGAGCAGGACACCAACCACTTCTCCTTCCTACAGCAGCACCCAAAGCCCCAGGATGGGCGAGAGATGCTGTGGACAACACCATGGTATGGACGCAAAATGCAATCTCTTTCTGTGTATTTACAATAAAGACACGTACATGCATGAAATACACGGGGGCGCGGGGGGAATGCACAAGGGTTAGTAATTTCTAAAGTTGTAGAGGCAACCAGCCTGCCAGCAGGCTGATGAAACACTTGAGATAAAGTAGCATTATCAATAACAATGCTACACCTTTAAAAAACAGCAAGTACAATGCGATCAATTCATATCTCAGTGAAGTAGCGTAATAAAAATCTGCAACTACAATAAGCTAATTTAATGATACTTTATCAAGCGCTCACATTTTCAACTACTGTTGTTCACGGCAGAATGAAGCCTGTGTAAAAATATGTCATGAGTCAATATGGCATTTTACTGAAGAGAAAAGACCCACATCATTAAAGTCTTAAGTAAGCCTTCATTAACATGAAATTAGCTCCTTCAAAAGAATTTAATTAGTCAACACATGCAGGTTAAACTCACAATCTGCCATTGTGGTTTTTTAAGGCATTCATTTTCTTAAAGCTTTGTTGCAAGAAGGATTTGTTGTTGTTGTTGTTGTTGTTATTTTTATACCATGGTTAGAAACCACAGTTTCTTTATGAAAAGGACAAAGTATCCCTTGCGAACAGCAAGACACATTTTCATTGCAACTGTGTTTTAGAGCGCTGCCTTGTTAAGGCAATTTCAATCATTTTACGCATCTTCATTAAGTCAGAGATACAGCTCAAGCTTTTCACAGTGAAAAACCTCAACAGCTGCAGAGGAAAGGAGGGACAACAGATTCTTAAGCAGAAAAGAGGAATTACCAGTTATCTAGCTTGAAATGAAACCTCTGGGAAGCCCCATCTTCAGTCTCAGTCATTACAAATCACAATAATTATGTGAGCTCTCAGCCCATATATAGAATTTCAGTACCTATGAAGAGCTGCACTACTGCAATGTCCACAACACAAAAACATCGCCAGCTCATTTTGCGAAGCTTCAGGCTACTTGTAACACCGAGAGAAGATGAATCAATAAAATGTTATCAGTAAAACAGTTTGATTCCAGCACAGTTAAGCGCATGGCCACTTCTATATTTCAATCCCCTCAGGTCAATATAATTTTACACAGTTACCCAATTCTCAGCAGTGAAATGATACTGGTGGATGTTTCAGATATTCTCAAGCACTTATTTCTACATGGGGGATTTAAAAGGGAAAAAAAAAAAAAAAAAAAAAATCACTTTTTTTCCCATCAGTTTCAAGAACTTGGATCTTTAGCACAGCCTTAAATGCTAGCAGCTCTTAACCCCAGCTCCAGTAAATTAAGTTACTCTGAACAGTTAACTCGGCCAAATCCTATGTGTCCTATTCACCCAGCACTTAAAGAGGAGTTTGAGGGGAAAAAAAAAGCAAGTCAAATCTGGATTTGGCCTTTAATTTAAAGTAAATCTGAGACATGAAATAAGATGTAATTTCTGCCTACTCAAGAAAATCAGCTCGTTTAAGCAAATTGAACTATTCACCAATAAATTCTGCTAGGTTACTCATCACAAGGACTGAAGAAACTCTAAATGCTACTGACAAAGACTAACTGCATAGTTAATACAACATTTTTCCCCACATCCAGATAATTCTTCACGCATACTCTTTAATTTCCAGCTTCCCACCTGGGTATGCAATAAAATAATGCCTCAGGTTAATCACAGGCCTCCAAAAAGCCGTATTTTTTGCATAAATAAGAGCAACAAGTATATCTCCAAACCTGAGTTAGTAATAATCATCACCTCTAAAACTACAGTGCTCCAGAGACCGGGAACACTCACAAGGAAGCACTTCTAGAGATGAGTCCGCTCTCCTTGATTTAATTTGACAACATCCTAATGGAATTGTATAAACCTATTACTGGACCAGTCATGGGCACCATGAAGTCAAAGGCAACTGGCAACTGACTTCAGCAGGACAGGACTGCAGTCCCAAAAAAGGCAAAAATGCCTCAGTTTGTTTTGGTTTTTGTTTGTTTGTTTTCATTCTACCACCAATTACATCTCATCCATTTCCTCCTTTAACTCCTGCATTATAGACAACAGATGAAGAAATACCAGCCCTCTCAATGGCAAAAAGTACTTTTGGGTTTGTTCGGGGGTTTTTTGTAATATAAGACTGTTTATTCCTGTATACAGTTCTTAGAGAAAGTAAGGAACATTTTAATAACTAGAATATTTATAAAGCACCATCTACTCTCCTGCCATAGCTCTTTTGAAATGTTTCGTTTCCTTAAATGCTTAAAGAATGTTGGAGATACCTGAGGGGCAAAGCCCCTCAGTATGTAAGGTGCAATTCCCTTGCCACATTTCTCTTACCAGGAAATTACATTAACGCATTTCTAGCACTACATTTTACTATTTTACAAATAAGCAGGAAAGGCCTAATCACTAAGAAACGAAGCCCAAATTTATGAAGAGACAAAGCTGCACTAAGCCATTAATGTTTCTTATTTTGTTATATCACCAAAACTGTTCTCGCAGCTTTCCTCTGAACAAGTTTCATAATTGCAAATTCTCAGACAGTAAAACTTAAGTGATCTCCAGACTCTGCTTTCCTCCTAAATAATGAACCAGACCATCACGGATACACACAGGAGGAAGCAGCCTGTCTATTTTACTAGAAGACTGAGCTCATGAAAATCCAACTGCATCAACCCTTCTTCTATTATTCTTTCAAACTTCCCAAATCAAATAACTTTCTTGAGCTTGGCTAGAGCCTTCTGAATAGAAATTCCACTGGGGAAAGAAGTTTTAGATTAACAGCACAGTGCATTCAGAAATCAATAGATAAACCCTTTACTCGGCAGCACTATCCGATACTGTTGAGACTGAACTAGGTCTTGGAAAATAGAACAAACCACTCAACTCACCCAATCTGACCACTTTTGTTTTGGCACTGAAGCCACCTCTGTACTAAACTCAGGGAACGATTGTTTGAAAAATGTTCTGATTCAGCAATACTTTTTAATTGCAAAAATACATCCGTCTTTGTATGAAAAATAGGTTTTGTTTAGTGGTGCTTTTTTTTTTTTTTAAACCACAGAGATAAAGCTGAAAAGCAATAAGGCAACTCAAAGATAACCACACGTACGGTGCGCCCATCCTTCTGATAGAATGTAAGTCCCTTAAAGTGACAGAACAACGCAATTAGGCACTCAGGTGAGGGAAGGAGGTAGAGTGAAACTTCCAAACTTATTGTGAAAATTCTTTCAGTCTGGTCCCAGCTTCACTCAAGTACCTGGCTTAGGCTCGGCTTAGATCTTCTCTACGCTGGAAGCAGGATGGCTTTCACTTTTTGATCTGTTGGATCTTTTCTCTCCTCATTAACAGTGCTGCTTTCTCCATTCACCAGAGTCCTTTCTGGATGGATCAGGAGCATTGGAGGTGAGAGGGTAAATTGGAGCAACATCCACAGTCAGCCAAGGAAAGCCAGACCAATTTTGCTATGAGCTGCAATCGTGAAGCCCAACTACAGAGCACAGTAGAGCCGGCTATCCTTTTAAACACACAAAGCCAGTAGTTGTCTGTGAACAGAAAATATGCTTTTTCCTCTACCCATGTACCTATTATAGTAGTCACAGACATCCCACTTCTCAGCTCTGTAGGATGTGAACAAGACACAGCTCTCTACAGAGTGCATCCCACTGCTTTACCCCCTTGGTTTCATTCCAAACCTGCTCAGAACTGACAAGAAATGTCCATATACTGAGACACAATGGAAGTGGATCTCCCAACGTTCTGGCAATTCACTCCAACAGCTCTAATGGCACAAGCCCCAAACTCAGGCAGGACGCCACCCTGGAGTTACTGTTGTGGTAAATTCATTAAAAACTGACATTCACTATTTATTACCCTGTAATTCTGCAAGGCAAAATCTAAAGAAACGTTGCCATGACAAACAGACAGAACGGAGTTTTCATACTAACCTGATCCCCGTGATATCCCTTCCTTCAATTAACAGAACCCCATTTTATTGTATCCCCATTAGACAATCAAAATATCTTCAGTACCTCTGGCTTTAGCCTCATCAAGGGACAGATCGCCAAATCTAAAAAATCCTGTGCAGCAAAGCAGAAGAGCTTTACACACAGCCAGACCTCTCAGATGCCATGGGCTAGGATACCATGTTATAAGGCTGTAAAACTATGGCCTGTGGCTCCAGTCCAGGCTGCAGAGTAATTTAATCTAGCTCACAAAGAAATCAGGAAAATGGCCTCTGCTGTGCTGAATCAGCAGTGCTGGAAGCCGTGCCACCCTCTATCAGCTAGTAAGAGAGCGCTTTGTCTGCGGTGCCAACTCTGTGTAGAGCATCCATTGGGCAAAAGAAAAGACCAGCAGGAATATTATGTGCCAGATTTTCAGTAGATGTAAGTCAGAATAGCTCCAGTGACTTCAGGAGTTGCACTGATTTACATCATTTCGGGATTATAAGGATTTACATCCACTGGAAGTTTCACTTCTCTTTTTTTTTGCCTTTTAATTAAAAGAATGGCGTAGACTTGGCAGCAGAGCGAGTCTTCTACAGACCAAGATTTGGGAAGGATCTTGAAAAAGTTTTGTAAAGCTCAGGGAGAGGCAGTAAGCCATTTTTAGTTTAAAAAGATACGGTGGCTAAATTAAAATTCACAAGATGCATATAAATTCCGATCTACACATGAGTAATATACATAAGTATATACTTTTACTCTTTCAAATGGAGCTCCCTAAATATAACAATGGCAAAAGAACAGCAATAAATGAAAACTTTGTTCATTCAATCTGGTTATATATCATGAAAAACTATCAGCACAGATGTTATCCCTATTTATCAGTCATGACTACGGCCAAAACAAATGTCATGTATTACTTAATTTTTTTCTCCTAAATGTAAGTGCCAAAAAAATTACTGCCATTGGGATTAGAAAAAACCACAAAACCGGGGAAAAAGATGGGGCACTGCTCATCAGGAAGCAAGCCAACTGAGGCAAAGTCTGGTTTGCCCTCACTTCCCAATAAACTCTTAACTACTACATCATGCCTCAGTGACCTGAGAGCAGCTTCTGTTGCTCGCCTGCTCACCTCTCAAACATTCATAATAGAATAAGAAAAGCTCTTTGCCCGAGACAGAGTGTGCCTAACACCACCCTCAAATATGGGCATATCTCATTTGTTTCCCACAGGTGACCGTGATGCGGAAAGAACACAAGGAAAGTGAGAATCATTCTGGTGCTTGAGATCCTTAAATGGGCAACAGATTTATGGTTTAGAACTGAAAGTGAGCAGAACCTGTAGGCATGACCATGAGAAAAACTATGTGCAGTTGCTCTTCATGCCATTTGTGGCACAGTGACCCACCCCCAAGCCAGCTGAGCCTTCAGAAACACTTAGAATTAGGCTTTTAAATAAACAGGACACTGTTTACTAGTGCAGTTCAGCTGATGTGTTACACAAGACTTTAAAAATAAACCATTTTAAAAGCCACCTGACAAAAGAAAAGCTTAAGCCAAAACGCCTCTATATTCAAGAAATGTAGCCTCATTCCATCATGTCTTTCTCAGTACTCACCTCTGAACAGGTCAGTGTTAAATCTCCTGCTTCCAATGAGCTTGATTTGAAAGTCTTCTTCAAAGGCTTCTGCAATTTCAGAAGTATTAAATTTTATACCTCCTAAGCTATTTATTAGCTGGGGAAGTACTTAATTGATATTCACCAGATATTAACTTTTTTAAGCATGTGAGCATGTGTTACCGATTTTGGTATATAACCTTGAGCTTTTTTCCTTTCCTTTCTACCCCTCCTCCTTTTTTCTGTTTTCTTTTTCAGGACAGCTCTCTTAAGAACAGTGTGTGGATTCAATACAAATTTCTCTCGGAGGTGCAGACGGATACATTGCACGACAGACTGCTCACAAGGGACTCCCCAATGCAAATGAAAGGTTGAAAAAAAAAAAAAAAAATCACTCAGACTGTTAATAAACTGTTGCAGAAATTTTGTCTTCTCTTTAAGTCTCCATAAAATGCACCACTTCTACAGTTGTCCAGACCCAACATGAACCATGGCCCAGACAGTTTGTGGGGTACCCAAGCAGCCTCCAGACAGCCAGCATTCCCCATCTCTTCCTCTCACTCATGTCTACTTTAATTTTCTACTTTTTTTTTTTCCAGAAGCAACTCCATTCCACAGATGTTAAACTCTCCCTCTCACAGTTGCATTGCCAAAGGACACTATTGCTGCATTAACAGAACTTTGCTTCATCATCATGTCTTCCCAGGCAATGAAATTATTCTAAAGGTAAAACCAGCTGTGCTACTATTGCTCAGTTCTCCTGCTATTTAACAAGATACAGCCAACATTATGCCTTAATCCACAGTAGAAGGGGAAAATAAAACTTTGGTTTACTGAAAATGGTAGGAAAGTTCATTCCAGTAGAACGCACAATCTACACTGAGTTTTGCCAGAGCACCACAGTTAATTGAAGGCTCGCAGAAATGCAGCAGGTATTCAGTGATCAGTATGGGATTAAACCTCTATTTTAATGTCTAACACAAAGCCCAACGTTTCTAACCGCCCAGTGCCCCACACAACCCTCCTACTTGGGTTTCTTCTAGTCAGGAGGTATCAAAACCATCCAGTACCATTAGAGGAGCTTGCCTGTTACCAGGTATAGCAACTAGCCTTTGGACTTCCCATTTCTCTTATGTCTCAAGCTCCAGGCAAACAACAACAACAAAAAAAGCCTCTCTCAGTAAACTTTGCACAGAGATAATCAATCTACTCTTCTGTTATTTGAACAAGCATCTAGAGTTTGGCAGTCTAGAGATCATTAAACTCCTCTTGATGAGGGTCGCTTCTTGTGGTTCAAGCACAATATAGGGAAATCTTTTAGTGCAATCCAAACATTTTTGATTGCCGCCAGCCTTGAAGACTTCAACACACAAAATTTTGCCATGACCTATAGCTTCTCCTTTGTCCAAGCAACCGTAAACATTTTTCTTCATCCTCAACCTGTCCCTTCTCTCCACAGGAAATGAAAAAACACAAACAACATGAAAAAAAAATTTTTTAATGCCATTTACCCACATTTCCTTATCCTCTACAGAGGGTCAGAAGAGAGCATTGAATCAATTGAAAACTGTTCAGAAGCCCATGAAAGCATAAATAAATGAAAGTACAATTCACCCAAATAATTCAAGCACAAAGTAAAAATATTTAAAGCTTTTGGAGATGAGCAAAACCGTTGCCATTCGTGTGTAATTGTGTAAACCTTCTGTTTTCAAGGGAGCTAAGCAACCAGCCAGCAATAATTAGGCTCCTAAAAGACTAGTAGCAAGGCATACAGAACCTGAAATGATGATATTTTTCTGATTCCTCAGAGAAGCACTTTCACTGGGGGGGGAAATACTCTATAAATAATTTTCTGTCTGGAAATCCACTAGTCCTACTCTTTCCCCACCTCCAAAGTGAGTTGTTCCTGAATCAGATCTTATCAGCAGAGGGAGTCTCTTCCTCTAACAGAGATCAGAGTGCATCTGGCTTTCTTCAGCTCCCAAAAACACACAGCCATGATGGGCAAAATTAAACAGAGACACTAAACAGTAAAATATTTAAGTGTGGGCTGGACATTCTACTGAGCTTTATGAATAATACGGGTATGATAAGAACAGGCTGTGCAAAACCTAACTGTTCTGCAGAGAGCAAACACTTTGCCCTCAACACATTACAAGACTAGACAGATCACAAGACGGGAAACAGGACACAGCAAAGGTCAAAACCCATCAGTACAGCAAAAACATAGTATACCAAAGAGTCTATCCATACTCTATGTATAGGTAAAACATTCCCATTTTCTACCTGAGCTTTAATTTAATCCTGCTCTTTCAGCTCATGTTTGGACTAGTAACAGCCCCTCCAGCAAATACTGAGCAAATACTCCAGCAAATACTGAGCAGACCTCATGAGTGTCTTGGGGGAATCCAACCTGGAAAGCACGTCCTGCAGCCTGGAAACAGACTTCTGGTGCTGGCCAGTGCTTGAGTTGGGGCACTTACAAAGAACCTACAAATTCTGTCCAATAACAGACAGAGAATTGAGGCAGTACTCCAACAGTGTTTTATTTAACTTGCATAAACCTGCTCTAGATTTCTGAACTGGAAGGTGTTTAGAGGGTTAAAATTCAAGGATCCTAATGTTTGCAACTCTCATAAAAGCCAAGAAAAGTACTGACAATTGGAGACATTTGGATTTGTGTTCCTACAGACCCCAGATAGACAATATAAAGACAGAAAACACTCAGATAACAAGCTACTCTTAATTTTAGTTACTTCAATAACTTCACCCAGAGCAAAACTGTTAATGGTTCATGGTCAAAGCAGAAGGCTCTATCACATGGGCTCTGCGGCAGTCTGTTCTGAACTGGTTTTGTTCAATGCCTTTATTAACAGGACAGATAAAGGAACGCAGCATATGTTTGTTACATCTGCAAACGATAGGAAAGCAGGATGCAACTGCAACTCTACTGGAGGTCAAAATTAGAATTCAAAACAACCCTAACAAGTGAGATCAGGCCAATCAAAAAAAAGAAAGATGTAATTCAATAAAAGAGGAGCAAGGTAACCCGATTCAGCAGGATTAATCAACTCCACATATAGAAAATGACTGGGTAGGTAGCAGCTCTTCAGAAAACGATGTGGGAGTTCATACTGGATCACACGCTGAACATGAGTCAATAGTGTCATACTGCTAAAAAAAAAAAGCAATCATCGCATTAGATAAATCAACTGGAGTATTGCCTGTACAACAGGCAGAGTAATCCTCCTTGTCTGCTCAGCACTGCGAGACTTGGCTGGCACAGTCAGATCAACTTGGGGCATCAGGCTACTAGCAAAAGTAAGGACTCAGACAAGGAAGCCCAGACACAACACATGAAAGGGAACAAGTAAGTAGTTCAGCCTACAGAAGCTGAAAAAAATAAAATATATATTTTCATGCATGTTGAGGAAAAAGAAAAAAAAGCAGTAACTGTTCTCTATGTCTATGATGAATAAGATAAATAGCAACAGGTTTAAATTGCATCAAGAGAGCTTCAGCTTAAACGTGACAGAGAGAAAGGGAAGCGATGTCTTGGCTGGGCTCCCTATGACTGGATCTTCAAGACTACACCGGGGACAAACCTATTACAAAGGAGCTGCTCATGCCCTGGAGGAAGGAGTGTGCATCTGACATCCTCCTGCTTTCCTCCAGCCCTGTTTTTCTGTGAGTCCATGAAACACCAACAAGCAGATGGTAACGAGCACGAGCAGGTCCAGGTAATATCACAAACAGCTCTCGGTGAAATGAGTGAGACTTCTCAAAAACTGTAAGGCCAGAAGCAACTACAGGGCAGACATCAAGCACTCAGGGTACAGTTATCTATTAACCACCACTGACTGTATCAGGAACAACCAGGTTATTAAATTTAATGCTTTTAAACTAGTCTTGATTTGCACTTTTTCAAGTACAACCATTTCTTTATTTTCTAACACCTTCACAAGCTCATTTCTTAATGTTTTTTTACTTCATGTACCACGAATCTCAATACGCTTTTCCTGCTGCACGGTGAAATAAACGCTTGTTTCACTGACCTGCCTTTTATGATTCTCTAGACATGAACCAACAGAGAGAGCCGATACACAGCCTTGCATGGCACAATTTTTGTAATCTTGACTATTCATCTTTGGATAATTGCTACATTCATAATTATTTTAAAGACAATTTTGTTTAATAAGGATTGGAATTGCTACTAGACAAACTCAGTGTAACAAAATTTTAGACCAAAATTAATTTTTGTGATTGACCTACGAACAGCTACAAAATTGTGATTTATAATAGGCATAGTAATAGCCTTAATGATTGCAGTGCTTGCGGGTATCAATGAAACATACAGATTGGCTCATTTCAAAGCAGAAAGGGTTTGGGGTTTTTTTTTTTTAACTCCCCTTCATGGGTGGCCCATATATATCTTCAGGGTCCTTGGAGGAGCTTCCAACATTCCCACTGCGTTCCACATAGTGGCTGCTATTACCATGCTAATGTTAATAGGCTATAGCTTATGTGACCACTCCGAGCAGCAGCTATTGCACAGCACAACTCGCTGAATTCAGAGCCCTGAATTACTGCCACTGGCTCTCTATTACAAAATGCTGGCAAATAGCGAGGAACGGTGGCAGGAAAGTAGTGAGGGCAAAGCAAAAAATAATTAAAATTTTGTATTGGAAGGGAGAAGAAAGCAGGAATCTAAACTGGCTGGCAAAGAGACGCTGGCGCCTGGGGTCACGAGGCACAGGGCGGCACGAGCTGCCGAAAGTCGCCGTTTCCAACGACAGCGCAGCCCATATGCCAGAACATTTGCCACTTCTCTCTCCCCCTGTGCAGCTGCAATCCAAAATTAATAAATAAATTAGGGACAATGAATATAGGCAACAAAAATCATAAAGCCCGTGGCAAAAAGAAATCTTGTTCAACTCAACTATTTTTTATCTCGCAGAAAACTCGCTTGGGAAAGATTCTGCTGAAAGAAGCGCAGCAGCCAGCACTAATGGCATATTTTGGGAAAACAGAAACTCCGTATGTTCTCCTTTTATTCTACTAAAAATAAAGAGGAAACCAAGAGCTTTCTGAATTTAAGTGTAACTGTCTCCTGGCATAAGGAAATAACTATGCCTAAGTTAAGTCTGGACATTAATGGAAGCAAACAGCAGAAGGTTGGTCCCTGGTGTTTCAATTATTCTCTCTTTAGAGGTTATGCTTCCAAGACGTTACAGGAACACAATTTCCCTGTAAGGATCATTTTTTGCAGGCTGTTACAATGTTTTTATTTAAAGCTATTTGATCTGTATTTGCAGAAAAGCTCAGTTCATCACTCCGCCTTTTCATACATTCACCTGCAAAGTGTTTCACAGGATCACAGTGCAGCAAAGGCTGGAAGGCACCTCTGCAGAGCATCATGTCCAAGCCCCTGCTCAGCACAGGGTCAACCAGAGCAGGCTCCAGGACCGTGTCCAGTTGGTTTCTGAGCATCTCCAAGGATGGAGACTCCACAACTCCTCTAACCAACCTCTTCCAGAGTCTGACAACCCTCACACTGCAGGTTTCTTCCCACGTTTAAGTGGTATGTCCTGCATTTCACTTTGGGCCCGTTTCCTCTTGCCCTTTCTCTGTGCACCACTGAGAAGGGCCTGGCTCTATCGTCTCTACACTTCCATGAGGTATTTATACATGATGATAAAGTCTCCCCTTGAGAGTTCTCTTCTCCAGGCTAAACAATCCCAGCTCTCTCAGCCTCTCTTTTCAGAAAAACTAATAAAGAAATATTTAAACAAAATATTAAAACCGATGTATCACAGTATACTAAGCAGTAAGAAAACCCTCTGATGGCATGGGGGCCAAAGGACACTTCTGAGCTTTACCTGAAAGAGTAACATTGGGGGAATCATTTAAGCACCAAAAGAAAGAATGAACATGAGGCAAAAAAGCTCTTCAAAACCTTTGACTAGTGCACAAAAGGTTTACATATCCCAAAAATGGGTACAGATCAAGTCCATCAAGCTGGCATAAATTCTCACTGCAGTGCTCAAGGTCAAGAGAACCTGTCACTGGCACAGGCTCATCTCAAAACCCTCTTGAAACCATTTGAAACGGAGTTCCCAGAGGCAAATATTGGTCTTTACTTTTCTAACACCACTTTCTGGTCTTTGTTCCTACCGTTTCCATTTGCCTAAAAATAAGAAAGCAGGTTTTATGCAGGAATGGCTCTGATTCCAAATATACCAGTAAACTCACATCGAGCAGAAACGCCCTTCTTTCCCTATGTTAGTCAAATTCATTCTATTATATGAAAAAAATATTAAGAAGCAGATTTCCAATGAAATCCTACCCTCTGTAGTTTTAATCTCTTCTTGCCCTTCAAATAGGACTTTTAAGTATTATCTATATTACTAAAATATTCTATGAGCTATGCACATGGCCCATGCTACTGTCAAACTACATACCTCACCAGCCTTAGTTTGCAGTGAAATAAGCTACCTCCAGAAAAACATTACAGTCATTTCCAGGGTAGAAATTAAGGCAGAAGGAAGCTTGCACATAAATATCAATGAAAATAGGCAATGAGAACTGGCATTAGGTCAATGAAAAATCAAGCAAGAAAATATTTCACTGCTAGAATAAATAATTTTCATTTACCATATGCAAAACAATTTCCAGAACACTTCCAGGATCTGCTCTGTGAGATCAGAGCTCATGAGCTCTGTCAGCGACAGTCAGTTTCTGAACACAGAAGTGACTTTAGAATTAACATTTTCTAACCTTAAAAGACCTAACATTATTGGTTTGGAGTTCAAAACAACAGGTATTTCTCAAGTAACAAGTTGATACTGTTCCACACTTTCCTAAAAGCCTAAGCATAAGTAAGGAAATTAACAAATTATTCAATATCAATTCTTATTTCATTTTCTTAATTTTTTTTGAGTGCCTCATTTGAAGCAGTGTAATTCTTTGACAGAAAGATTCCTGAAGAGGGAAAAAAAAAAAAAAAAAAGCAGCTCTGAGTTTGTTGTTGGAGAAGCAGATAAAAATCAGTCAGCTCCCCAGAATGCAGAAAAAAGTAATTTTACTTGAGTTTGAGGAATTTGGTTCAAAGCTCTGATCTAGAAAGCAATATATACAGTTATTAAGCACTGTAAGGGGATTAACTCTACAGAGTGTTATTGACTACTCCGGTCTCATTAACTGCAATTTTATTTAGATAAAAATGTCATCTGAAACATCATTTTTGTGTCAGAAGTTAGATCTGAAGAATAACATTAAAAATAAATACGCATCAGCAGTTCCCCAGTCCGCGGCAGCTCTTCCTGGGGTCTCCCCCGGAACTCACGATTGAAATTATGGTTTTGATTTGCAACATGCCCATCAAGAGGAACTGCTTTTAAAAGAAGTTGTCCTGTGGAATGGGAGAAGCGTTTTCTGAGAGGCAGCTTCACTGGAGCATGTACAAGCTTAACACAGAAAGCTGATGTCTGTCTGCCTCTTTTTCCTCCAAGAAAGGAATAAAGCAAGGTTAGGGAAAGAGTTCTGGGTTCCCGGTGGACTTTCGCCTACTTTCAGATTTTATTAGGGAACTGCGAAGCTAATTATGCATATGATAACTTGAGTAACTGCTTTTCATGCAGAATCACAGACCACAAAATAACGAAAGCATGGATGGAAAAGTATCTCTGCCTTTTCAACTCGGAGCAACTCGGAGAGGGCGCTGGATATTTCACTAGGCTGCAGCATAGCTTCCCTGCTTGCCACAAGGACCGAGCAACCCTCAGGAGGTGCTCAAAAACCCAACCAAACACCACAAAAAAATCTCAAGATTTCTCATGGTCTTTGCTTCCAAAAAACACCCACATGACAAACCAAAGGGCACTCGGAAGATGGAGGCAGGACTGGGTGCAGAGGTGACACTGCAGGTGGGACACCTTTGGGATGGAGCATCCTCCCAAGCACTCTGACCTACAGAAACCAAGCTCCTACCAAAATTAACAGCAGCCAAGTAGCAGTGTATTCTTTGGACTCTGGAACCAGGAAAAGTAGGAAGCCAGACATACAGACAGGCAGAATTTCCCCAATTCACATCTTGGGGCCTCACAATACTGCAGATACCTGCTTGCTTGCTAGGTCACTGGTTGTTACCGCAGGAGCATGCTCCTTCCCTCTGGCACTTCACAAAGCTATTAGTATTCCTCCTGAAAAACTTGTCTCATGCTTTCAGAGGCACCAGATTTCATGTATTCAGCAGTATTCTGGGGCTGTACAATTATTTTGAAGTACAGCTGTTACCACATTTCACTAACACACTCCTCATTCGATTCCCTGTATTACCTTAACCACAAGAACACAGCACATTTACCCAAAAAGGAGGTACAGTACATATCTCTACAGTTACTACTACATGAATTACTAGTAAATAAACTCAAACGTAGTTTGCAAAGGATTGCTCAAGTTCTCCCTCCACCTCCTCCCTTTATTTGCTTCTACACTATCCCATGAAGATTTGGCATGCTGGAGGTTTTTTGGTCTACCTGTTCTATACTTCCTAAACAGTATTCACAGACTTCCTAAGTCTGGGCTGAATAGCGTGGTGGTTTTGAAACCTTTGTTGCGAGAAAAAGCTTTGACCATGAAGAACATCCTATCTCTAAAGGCCTTTTGAGTGATGGCCTCCGTATCGAATTCTTCTGAAAAAAAAATAAAACAGGCATTTCAGTAAAGTTTAACCAAAAATAACGCTAGTAAAACTCCTAGCGTGGAAGCAATTACGTTTTTATGCATTTGCATGAAGCTTGGCTACCTTTGGCTTCATACACTTGCTTAAAGCAGAAAATGCTGGCACACTTATTCATCTTCCCGTATGAAAATAAACTGTGCTTCCACGCGCTGCTACCCAAACGTAACTGCCTACACAAGTGGAGTTATCCTGCTACATCAGAACCAGCACTGTTTAGGATGGGCAACAGAAACGTGAATCACTGCAGACGAAGAGACACAGAGGAAAACAAGAAAGGGGCTGAATGTCTCAACTGCTTACGTTGTCTCCTGATTGTAGGGAAAGATGAGTTATGTTGTTCAGTTATATTTCTGAGAGGTGACCTGCTGTAACTGTGATGGTACTAGGCTGAAAAAATAATGCCTTTAACACCGTGATGTCATCCCACCCACTACCAGTTTCCACGGTCTCACAGCATGCCAATAAAACTTGAATTTGTAATTTAGAAAAATGTCCTTTTTTAACAGATTACAATCTTCAAAAAAAACCCTTAGAAAAATGGAAAAGAGCATAAAGTCAATACCAAGAGTATCAGCCCCCCTTAGATGACACTGCGTATCACTGTTAGCATCCTACTCCTTATTTCTCTCCTTCCCAAGAGGCCATCAGCCATCATCATTCCCATACACCTGAGTTAATACTCAGGGATCAGATCCCCTGAGTCACTGCTGAACTGTCTTCAGCACAGTACTGCGTGTCACTGCTCCCCACCCCTCAGGACCAATGTTCTCACCATTTTAAGTTAACATTAATAATTAACAACGAGAAAAAGATACCGATGCCATAATCATCCTCTGCCATACTGCAGGCTTTGAGATTTTTTTTCCTTAGGCTAAAGAAGAAAATAGTTAACGATCCTATTTTAAACATTATCATGCATCAGTGATCAAGACTACGTTTTTATCCTGCAAACAAAAACAAAGAGAAAAAAATAATAAACAGTATTACCCCCCAGGAGCTTTTATTAAGACATGCAAGGATGGCATTTCTAAGCAAGGCACTGGCTTCATGGATTGACTCACCTAATACCCCATCATCAGGCTACGGTGTTGGCAGTGACGTGCAATACGTGGTATTTGTGGCACTCCTGGGGAAAACTATTTTAAGTCTAATTCACGTGAAATTTTTAGAATGCAGATGCTTTTCATTTATACATAAAACAAAATGCCGTGACATTTCTCCCATCCATTTATCATAAACAAGTTAATTACTGTGTAACAAATAGCTCCTGCTAGAATCTGTACGTTTTGAGGATGTTAGAGAGCTGACTCAGGCAAATAAGATGAACCACAAAGTAGTATCTAATAGCTTATGGCATACTTATAATAAAACAATGACTCTGTAAAAGCTCTTGTTGTCAAATTAAGGCTAAGCTATTTCCATTGGAATAAGTCAATTATAAGCAGTCATTATCTGTTTAACTTGATTCAAACCCAGAATACTATAAGCACTTTCATTTTGATACATTCATAACGCTGCATACATTTGAGAGCTGGATATTACACAGCTTAAAAGGGAAATGCTGCGTTTATTGCCAAACAGCTTATCTCCAAGCCATAAAACATCTAAACTTCTCAAGGCCAGCTGAAGTTCACCACTCTCCTGAGGTCTACACACTGTCTGATTGCTGGTGAACAACCCTGAGGCAGGGCTGCCCCAGGACTGCCCACATCTCCCTAAGGACAAAGTGAGGATCACACAGCTGAACATTTTGGAATCCCCTCAGAGCCATCTGAACCACATAGACATTCCGCCCTGCCATCCCATGAAAGCACTGACAGGTGAATTCCTACCTACTTTTTTCCTCCAGGCAAACAGTCCCATTTGTCCTGGAGATGAATTACTGGATGCTGATGAATAAGATGGTGGTAGCTGGCAGCAAAGCTTTGCGTGGTAAGATGGTGTGAAACAGTACATATGTCAATCTATCAAACATGATAATGTAAGCAATCTGAACCCATTTTTGGTCTGAACTATTGTACAATACTTCACCCAGATGGAAGAAAGAGATAAACATTTTATGCTTCAGACATATCAAGTGTTAGGAAGTAAAATTAAACCTAAACTGGAAAACTACCAATTTTACATGCTAGAGTATATATAAAGAACAACACAAGCATGAAGGAGAATTTTATGCAGCAGATTTTCTCCCTCATTATTGTACAAATTAATTAGATATATTTGTTTCCTATAATGAACAGCAGCATGTATTTGACTGTAGATTAAAAGGTGTAAAGACGATAGTTTACTTATTAGCAAACACAGCATTTGCACTTTTTTCTTTCTCCTTCTGTTGACAAAACACTTAAAAATTGCAAAAACCCATGACAGTGTTATCAGGACACAAATCTTACAAGTGGTGCCTGCACACATAATATCCCAAAGGCCAGTTCAGCCCTAAATCAGGGGCAGGTTTGCCATGACTAAGGTAAAAACTACAATGGGCCCCTAAATGACAAAATTAAGTAAGAAATATATTTTTATTCAAATCAAGCCTATCTAAATATCATTTCAGATGTAAAAATTATCAATTAAACTAAAATGAAATGACAGCCACTATGCTGTCTTTAAAGTCATTGCCAGCTAACTCCTCTGAACAGACCTGCTCCAGCCCTATTGTCCACCTACATAAACATGCAGCACAAGTTATTAAGCACTTAACTGCAAAAAATACTCTGAGCAAATATGTTAATGACATGACTTCCTACAGCATTTGGAAGATGTTGTTTATCAATTTCCAAAGCTAAAATATATTAAATCGATTCAGTTTACAGACTGACCTGTCAAGCCTTACAGTTTGGAAAGAAATTGCTATTAAACATGTGAACAACAGGTACTTGGTCTCCTCATCTGTTGCTGTATTCTTGGGCTTGTCCAATTCAAATCTCTATTTGGTTATCTTTCAAAACTAAAAATAAGCTCCCTAATGTTTACTAATTGATGCCAGGCCAGTCAAGAGAATTCCTGAACAGCAAAGCTAAGACAACTGGGCTCAGAAACAAAACTGATTGCCAGCTCATGTAGAGAAAAAATGTCCAGCCCTGGATTCTGCTGAAGCCAGAAAGAATACTGACAACTCTCGCTCTCTTTCGAGAAAAATCAAAGTAACGGAGCAGGTGTTTGCTCTGGAGGAAGACAGAAATCCCAGCTTTCTGGCAGAGACACATGCATGTGAGTAAATGTACTCAGGAGAAAGTAGCAAAGGGTTTACAAACCCTTGAATAAGAGCATCAAGTCCTGATGTGCTCCCCAACTTCTACAATATACCATGTTTTCAGAACTGCTGCAGTGATTTAACGCAAGGGGGGCACGGATAGGGGGCAGAGGATTTTTGATCTTCAAAAATTCTTCTGCAGTCAAACAGTGATTTTCTGCATCATGCAAACATGAAGTTTAATTATTTTAAACTTGAAAGGAGGACAGATCAATACACAGGATATTCTATTGTTATTTGGATTACGAAGATGTTTACAATCGCAAAAGAGATTATAATCCTACAATTACTATAAAGATAATTGGTAGTTCCTTTTTGCCTGTGTTTTCATGTTGTCAGTGGGGCAGTAATGAAAATGAATGCCACATTTGTGAACAGAATGTCTGTAGGCTTGTTTACCACATTTCCAACAACAACGTCTGCTTTATCATGCATTTCAAAGCAGAGACAATTTAGGGATCTTCGAATTTTAGACATAAAAATACATTCTAAAATATCAAATGCAGAGTTCCTTCAGACAGGGTGGGAGTGGGAGACTTAAAAGCGAAGCGATGACCTCGCATACTATAGGCAAACAATCCACCTGAGGCAGACAGCACGCGGACTTGGAATGATTCATCTGTATTCAAAACTGCGCTCAGGTAAACCACTTAGTGTTTCATCCTCCTACAAACATAATTCTGCAGACAATTTCACCATCAAAACCAGCATCTTTAAGCCTCCTTTCACCTCACAAAAACGCAGTTATTGCAGAACCTGTTAAGCTTTTTATTTCTCTTACCTTTGAGTAACTTCTGCCCTTCCATGATGTTCTGGGAGACGAACGCTGTGTAGTCTTCTTCTGAAAAGCCAGGCTTGCATGCGGGTCTAACTGTAAGATCCCCATTGTGTGCCTGCAAAAATAAAACAAGAAAAACACACATCATGACTTTTGTTATTTGGGAAAATGTTTTGCACCCAATGACTAGGTCTTTAGGCACGGGCAAACCGGAACAGTAAAGCAGTGTGCAAGTAGAAACCGCTTGTGCTAAAGTGCCAGTCTCTTGGAGTGGATCCACACTGTAGCTGCAAAAATAAGATGGGCCAGAAAATAGTTGCCTGACTACAATAGAGAGCATTGTTTGTAGGAAGGCTGGGATACGGGGCACTGTCAGAAGAGGGGAGGAAACAAAGAGCAGCGATTCATCAAGGCGAGCTGTGCTCGCACTGGAGCCACGCAAAGGCCTCATGTTGCAACACCCAAACACTGAGTTTTGGTGCTGAGAACGCGGGCAAGCCCCAGGAGTGGAGGAGAAACACCCCAGCTTAGAGCAGCCTCAGGAGCTTGTAACCAGCTAAAGTCCTCTTCTTTCCCCTTCATCCTGCAGCACCCTCTGAGGCTGTGTCTGCTGCTGCATCTGTGACCCTCCAGGCTCAGCATTTGGGGATGGCGGGGATGGCCTATCAAAAAAGTAACCAATGCCACTGAAAGCACAACCCCACACACAACCTACCAGGATCCACAGGGAAGCATCCAGCTAAAGACTCAGCTGCTCTGCTGCAACTTTGGACCACACAGCAGGGAATCGGATGCTGCCACAGGGATGGCTTAGTCCAGTCATGGCAGTGCAGACTCCTTAGGATGGGGTGCACATTCCATAGCCAGGAGGATCCCAGATCTCAACTCCAACCAACTGACTGAAAGCACCTAAGCCAGTAATTTATGCCTAGCAAGTGCCAGGTGGTTTATGCACAAGCAAGTGACAGCGGCAAGGGATTTTTAACGCTCCCGGAGTGTCGGCAGGGCGAGCCGGAGCATCGCTCAGCGATGCGGGCTGCACCTCCAACACCCCCAGTCCCAGCAGCGCTGGCTGAAGCCGGGGGACTGGGAGAGGCACTTCCCGAGAAAGTGCAACTCCAGGCACCCACCTGCCTCCCCGGGGAGGGGAGCACAGCTCCCCTGGCTTCCCAAAACACTCCCGGGCACGAACGAAGCTGCCTCACAGGGAGGGAGAAGGGAAGAGAAGAGAAGGGTCCTTTCGGATGAGCTTGGTTAGCAGAAGCAAGCCAAGGCACTCTGCTGGGAGATCACGCTGGGGAGAGGGATGCCAACTCCTGCGCGGGGAGCGCAAGGAACCGGCGGCTCCGGGGACTCTGCCACCGGCGAGGCGTTCGCCGTCAGGAAACACTTCAAAGGGTCTGACTGAAGGTAACAGGCTTCGGATGCGAAACCGCCCCGCGATTATCCGGGCGCTCGCGAGCCGAGCGGCACCGGGGCTCCCTCTCCGCACCCACCAGCCTCCCGCGGGCGCGGACTCGGGACATCGCCACCGATTCAACTCGGCGCAAACAAACCCGCGGCTCTCGGTTCCGCAGCCGTCCGCTGCGGCCACGCGTCCGGGCATCTGCCGCCGTTCTGCAGGCAGCCGTGCACCGGAGGAGCCGGGGAGGGGACGCGGCGGGGTGGGGAGGGGGGAAACCCGCTCAACCCCCCGAACTTTTCAGACCACCGGCCCCTCGGCACGGCTCGGGTCCCCGCGGGGCGCTGGCAAAAATAAAAGTTAAAGGCACCGCCGCGGCGCCGGGGCAGGAGGGAGGGTCCGCAGGGCGCGGGGGCTCGGCCCCGGAGCCGGGACGCGCCGCGACCCCCGAAGTTTTCACCCGGCGACGCGGCATCCGCGGAGGGCAAGTTTTGCCGGCACCGCTGGAGGCACGGGGAGCCAGCGCCAAGGACCGCGCTGAGAAGCGGCCGCTCCAAACTGCGATGATAAAATTAAAAAAAAAAAAAAAATTAAAAAAAAGGGCGGGGGGGGAAGGAAAAAAAAAGCGATGAAAGCGGCAGGGAGTTACGGGGGCGCCGCTCCCGCACGCCCGCGCTCCTCCAGCTCGGCTCCGCGCCCCGACCCCCGAAGTTACCGCGGCCGCCGCCGCCGGCGGAACCTCCGCGGGGCGCGGAGCCCGGGGCTCGCTCCCTCCCTCCCTCCCTCCCGCCCGCCCGCCCCACTTACCGCCGCCGAGCCCCAGACGGGAAGGAGCAGCACCAGCAGCACCCGCCCGCCGGTCCTCATCGCCCCGGCAGCGCTGGCTTCCCCCGCTCGGTCCCTGGCTCCCCCGCCGGGCGGTGGCGGCTCCGCGGTGCCGGGGCCAGGGGGTCGCTGCCGCCACACTCCGCTCCCCTTCCCGCTCCCGCCGCCGCTCGCTCTGGGCTGCAGGTGAAGCGCTCGCCGCGCGCCGCCGCCAGGCCCCGCCCCCGGCCCCGCGGCGCGCGGGCACGCGCCGCCTTAAAGGGACAGGCACCGCCTTAAAGGGACAGGCACCGCCGGGGGGGGCCGGGATCCGCGCCTCGCCCTCAGACCCGACTTACACATGGCCAAAAAGGGGAAAAATCTGACGTGTTTAGGGGAAAAAGATGTATCCCCTGGGGAAAAGCAGCGTGTCGCCTGAGGAAAAAGTAGGGCGTCTAGGGGAAAAGGGGTATTTCCAGCAGAAAGATGGACCCGCTGGGGAAAAAAAAATAATGTGTCCAGGTGAAAAACAGGCGTCCCCACTGAGGAAAAGCAAGCGTGGCCACGGGAAAAGGGGATAGATCCAAGGGAGGCTGGGCTCCCAGTGAGCGGAGCCTGGCCCCAGGCTGTGGGGAAAGCGTAACCTGTGTGGGGAGTAGCATGTCTACAGGGAAAAAATAACATATCGAGGAGGAAAAAGCTCATATAGCCAGAGGAGAAAAGCTAGCATACCTGGAGACAGAAAGAAATGGCTCCAGAAGAAATCAGAGCCCTGCCATGCCAGGCAGGGAGACCTTGTGGCAGCTGCCAGGACTTCAAGGGGGCTGATAATAAAGATGGGAAACATCTTTTTAGCAGGGCCTGTTGCGACAGGACATGGGATGATGGTTTTAAACTAAAAGAGGGAGATTTAGACTGGATATAAAGAAGACTTATTTTTACCATGAGGGTGGTGAAATGCCAGAACAGGTTACACAGAGAGATTGTAAATGTACCATCCATGGAAATACTCCAGGTGAGGTTGGCCGGGGCTCTGAGCAACCTACTCTAGTTGCAGATGTCCCTGCTCAGTGCAAGGGGGATGGACTAGATGAGCTTTAAAGGCCCCTTCCAACCCAAACCGCTCTATCATGCGATGATTCTATGACAGGGACCCCCTGTTCCTTTGCCTGCAAAGGCCTTTGCTGAATGTCGCCTGGTTTGGGAGGGCAAGCCCTCAGCAGGCAGCTGGTGGGACCAGGGGCTTTGCAAGGCTGTGAAGTTTGTGTCCATGTGGGCTTTGGGCAGGCAGGGGCTGGAGATGCGGGGCAGTGAGCACCCCCGTTCAGGCTCTGTGCTTGTGTTGATCAGACCTTGGGCAGGGAGAGGAGGGCGTGCTGCACGCGTCTTCCTGAGAAGAGAACCATTTGGGTGGGCAGCAGTTGGAGGATCAGGTAGAAGAATGGCTTGTGCCTGAACTAGCTCCTCAGCCGTGTGCATGAGCCAGTCTGAGCTTGGCCCTTCTTTTCGTAGAGGAAAATAGGCATGTCAGGCCTAGTCCACGTTCGCATCAGTAGCAATAAAGCTAACTCTGCTAAACTAGAGGTTTTCTGGTGTAAAAATAAAGGGAGATCAAAGCAGGGCCAGAAAGCGAAACTTAAGTCAGTTTAGTTTTCACAGCAAACTGAAAATGGAAAGCGGCGGTTTCGAGTGCCAAGTATGGCTCCTGCTATTTTCATACAGGCTGACCCTGGCATCCAAAGATGATCTTTTTCCTTTTTGAATGCAGCTCAACGCCACAAATAGGAGTTCTCAGCCATGTATATTTTGTGCATATAAATCCAACAACAATTTGCATAAATAGATGCATACTATCTGATGTACGTGCAAAGTCAGACATTGCAGTTGAAAAATCTGGCCATTAAACTATTCTCTTAGATTCACACATTTCCAAAGGAATGAGACACATAAATCCACTGACTGCATCTTTTGCTATTGAGTAGATTTAATAGCATTGTGTTAACACCTAGAGATGTTAGCGAAGAACTGAGACCTCATTGTATTAAGCTCTGTAGACACAAATAATGAAAAGATTGTTCCTACCCTACCAATTTACAGTCTTAGTGGATTATGGGGTTTATTTTGTTTTTAAACAAGTATTTCTGAGTTTGTTACATAACATCAAATAAATCCCATCATTGAATTTAGTGTATACCCTTTTTTTTATGAGGCACTTTCACACAGGCAGAAATAATCAAGGGAGACTATCACAGCCAAAATAAATCCTTACATGTATATATAAAATCTAAATTTGTTCCTTTTATTTTTAGCCTAAATTTAAAAGTTTGGAGTAGATTGTTCCAGGTTGAAGGGCAGCTGCAGTTGTTGCTATTTAAATAAAACTACAAGTACTCTGGAAACTTCTGGGGATATTTTGGATTTGTGCAGCTACAGCATGTCTATTTCCTTGTGAATACCTGTGGCCAGTTATTTTGACTCTTGCTGGACTACAGCTGTTGCTATGCATGTGCTCACTCTGTTTGATAACTTTGTTAATATGACAAGTTCTACAAGTATTGTCAAAATAAGTCTGACACTACAACAGATTGTGAAGAAAAGGCAGAGCAGTAGTGAAAAAAATAGAATTCTTCAACATGTTTACAGTTGATTTCTAATCTGATGGCAAATTGATTTTTTTCCCAAACTAGTTTGCCATCCCTCTTTTCTAAGCTGTGCTGACTCCGTACTTGGGGAGCAAGTCTGCAAATGCTGTGAGTTTGCTTTTCAGTTATCTTTCTGGTAACACTGGCCTATGTGAGCACGGAGGTGCTTCCAGAAACACCAGAGGAGAATACAAATCCAGTGATCCAACGGTGGAAACCATTGGTTTACACGGGGGGTTGTTTTCACTCTACCATTTTCCTTCAACTCTTGACACCTCGATTAATTTGGGAAGGATTTAAAGTTTTGCTAACTGATTAGCTACTATTTCAACTACCTCCTTGTTTAGAAACACTTAACATGAAGTGCTAATAAAATATCTTCCTTCAGGTCTTTAAGGAAAATTAAAATATGCCATTTACATTTTTATACCTACTGAATTTTTCACAAACTACTGCATTTCAGCACACAGGTCTGAGCTGGGCCTGAACATATGCTATTTGGGAGGGTTAGCTTCAGACTCTCGCTTCGCTGTGAGTCTGCAGGGAGGCTGGTTATGGATTGGTATTCCTGCAGAAAAAGGAAATAGGAAGCTCTCCCGTCTAACATATGAATGCTACAAGATGTGGATTTGGCTGAATAAAGACATTTAAGAGCGTACACATGCACAGTAAATCAACTTGCTAAACACCTCAAGAGCAGAGCTGCTGATCCTAAGAGCCAACTTGCTATACTGCACAACACTCAGGAGAATAAAAGGCGCATAGATGAGACATCTACAGAACTGACTGTGCCAAGATAATGAGGAGCGTAGAATACACAAGGGATTTTTCTCTCCTTGATGCACACGTGTAATTCCTATTGACAGCAGTGGGAGTTGCACGTACATATCAAGGGGACAATAGAACCCTTAGTGGTGGAGATGAGTATCGGATGTGAGCTGTGTTACCATGGATAGAAAAAAAAGAGGGAGGGAGGTGTGATCACTGAGGGACAGTACAACATACAATAAAATTGTCAAGCAGCCACCAAATATGTGAAAGCATGGGAATAACAAATTAAATGGACAGGAGGTGAGAAAACAAAGTCTCAAGAGGCTTTTGCCTTCCTAGCTTAGGGCTGATATCTGAATTCCTTATTTGGGAAATATTCCCACTGGCTAAGCCTGTTTAATTCTCTGATAAGTAAATGTTTCGCTGAACTTGAGTAAACAGTTATGGCCTAGATGCTGAGGATAAAAAGTGGGTTTATTAAGAAGTCTGACAAACAAGGAGAAATGAAACTAATACAGTGTGCAGACCACACCTTAGGTTTCTTTTGTATGATCTGATGATTTTTGCTTCGTGTAGGAGATAGCTAGCTGATCGGTGATTTAGAAAGTTGTTATTCCTAATCTGGGTTTGTGTCAAAAGTAGTAACAAAAGAAGGAATATACACAGAACCAGTGAAGTAATGGTGGTTCTGTACTAATAGGTAATGGCAAATTATGACAGCAGTTCAAGCCTCAAGTGAACGAGAAATGCCTTCAGATGTAGTCCACGTTTGAGATCTTTTTAGAATGTGTAGGGAAGATGGGAGAAGATGGAACCGAATGGTAAAGTGAAAGGTAAATCAAAGCTGTGGAGAAATAAATGATCTGGAAAGACATAAGAACCTGCCAGATCTACACACAAGCCAACAGAGGAAACAAGATGCTCCTGAGCAGGAAGACCACAACCACAGAGGGAAAATAACTAGCAGTAAAAGCCAGACTTTGGTACATTTATGGAATTTTTTAAAGCAACAGCAAATCACTTGAACTACATGAATGTTTGGGCACAGCCCAAAATTCCAGATTACTTATGATCTGGCTCCAGTACAAAATCTAGAGACAAAATGTTGAGTCACAGAGGAGAAAGTAACTTCAAAAAAGAACTCACTGGAAAAAGCAGCTCCGAACCGGAACGGAGTATGCATTAATCTGAGCTGATTCTGTACCACCTTTCATGTGCTACCTGTGTGCTGGGATGGTGAGAAAGACACGACTACCTTCCTGGTTAAACAGATCCTTTGAAGTCACATTGTTAGTCCTACCAGACATGCTGCAATGCCAAGGAATTTGAACTTTCTTTTACGCTATCTACTCATCAGTACATTGTGGCTCCTATCGATTCTCCTTCCGAGATGGTAATGTGAATGGCAATGAGGAAAACACAGCTTCAGAGGCCCTATACAAAACCTTCCTGCTCAGTTAATTACACTGACCAAGGGAGGCCAACTTCATTGTAGTCTGACCTCCAATTATGACACATGCTGTGGTCTCCTCACGGAACTATGCAAGAACTAATGGCAGCATGCCAGCAATGGCTATATTAAAATCAATTTAAAAATCCCAATTCTATGTCTCTTTCACCTTAGGTGAAGTAACACACCTTATATTAGTGTAACTCTTATTAAAATATTGTAAAACAAAACTGACCTATGCAAAACAGTAACATTTCTACTTTTTTTTAAAATTTATTGTATTAATGCAAAAATGAAGAAAAGAGCAAAAGTAGACTGAGAGGTTTAATAGGTCTGTATCATTACAGCGGACTGCAGTTTAAAACAGCGGTGTTTAAAAAAAAGAAAAAACAAACCAAAAAACCAACCGAATTAGGTTTGTTCTCAGAAGATATAGTGAGTGCCTATTTATGTCCCTATGCCTCTTGTAAGAGCTTCAGAAAAGTGACCTCTCTGGTTCACGGGCAAACCTGTTTGTCTTGGACACAGAAAGCCACCACGGACAATATATTGCAAGACACCCCTAACACAGCAGTCAGCTCCTCAGGCTGCTCTATGGTGCAATGCTTCGTGTTCAGAGAAACGATGAAACCCCACCAGATTTAGTAAAAAAAGAGATTAATAGCCATTGTGCCATTTTACAAGAGGGAGGAAGGACACAGATTTCCAATTCCCACAAACTCACTGATTTTAAGGTACTCTTCGTACAAGCGTGTGTTTAACCGTGATTGTGCCATCACCTCAGAAACAAAGAGTTACCTGAAGTAGTCATCATCTGAAATGGTTGCATTCACAGTAGGCTTTATAATATAACAATAATCTGAGAAGAACCTCATCAACGTCATATAAACCAAGTGATTTTCTCACCACCCTCTCCATGCACCTTCCTCAGCCACGGGGGAAGAGATGCTTTTTCTAACAAGCCCGGTGTCTGTGATCTCCCATACCACTGGGAAGCTCACACTTAACTGGTTCAACGAGCTGTCAGGGGAGGGGGCAGGATCTAGTCTGAATCCTTACAGCTTTGTAATTTTTACTCATCACACACCAGAAAACTCCAAATTAGTATCAATACAATTAATAGCTTTTTATAGGGACTGCTGAAGGAAAATGAGAATTTTTCAGACTTGCAGTCTTTTGCTGTTTTTATTGTTTCTAGCAGCAATTCTCCTCATCACTTCACCGTTGCCTTTCTTTCCTCTTTTGGTGGATGTGGCCCTATGTACATTGAACGTTAACGTTAAAGTAACTTATTCCAGTCCAGATCTCAAGGTAAGTTACACTGGTCACCAGCAGCAGTATTAATAAATAAACACTCTTCTATCTATCAGAAATGTGAGGTCTTATATTACTGAAAATGCATGGTTTTCTTCTTTATCAGAAAAAAAAAATATGTTTTTTTTCTTCACAGGTGGGTGAAACATAAATAGAAGTTATATTCTGAACTCTCTCTGCCTTTGGTGGCACCCAGCTTGTTTGATGCCTCCCAAATATTTTTTTCCTCCTGAACACATCCAGCAGTTTCAGCACCACAGCAGATACCCTGAATTGTGTGTGTGTGTGCATGCTAAATGCTGAGGCAGAGCTCCTCAGAGAAAGCTCCAGTTACCTTTTTAATATGAAGTCATTTTTCTGGAGCTGTCAGCAGTTTTGGTCAAAAACCACCTGGAAGACAAAGCACTTTACAAGAGACAGCTTTGACAGCCTGTGGATTTGAATAGGAGAACTGAAAAGCTAGGAAAAGAAAACTTGGGAGAGAGGGGAGGGAGAGGAAGAGACGTACTCTCGTACGAGATTGCTTTATGACAAAATTCCACACACTCAAAGAGATTCAGCGTATTTCCAATTTTAAAAGGTAGTGGGAAATTTACAGTGTTTGTCTCCATGCAACTTCAGTGAAGCTAAAGATGTATATGAAATTTATTTGAATATCTGAATCACTGAGTTAGCTATAAATGAGGATAATAATATGATGTGGAGGAGTTCTACTAATAATACTACATGCCTAAGTGAAATAAAGCCTAGAGATAAAAGAAAGGGAACTGTTTAGGAGCATTATATGCATGGTCAGCTGAATAACATGCACTGACTGTAGGCCAAGAATAATAAAAACGAAGTTTTACACACACACATAAGCAGGAAGAGAAAGAGTAGAATCAGATGGGTTAAAATTTTGGTAACTACCATTGGTCGTTATCATCTGACTCAACCGTTCATCTGATATATGCTATTTTTTTATGTTGGTGGGGTTCCTGCATGAGCCCAGAGACTTCTGTACCCAGAGTAACTGCTGCCTTTTGCCTGTGTCGAGAAATATCTGAACTCCAGAGATTAATTTTCCAAGTTCATGCGTTCATCTAACGAGATTATCTGCGGTTATCCTGTTAACTCTGACCGATAGATCCTGTGGTTTCACATCACCTAATCTGTTCCCAGCTGCACACATGCTTTCAAGTCAGACTGTAACCGTGTCTGGACACATGTATAGGCACTAAAAATACTGGTACGTCCAAGGCTGAGTAACCCCCAGGTAAAAAGTAACTGCTAGACACTGGGTAAGTGTGTGTTTTCCATCTCTTTGAGAGAAAAACACTGTGGGAGATATTTCTGCACCACCTTCCGTTATGAGCTACAGGCAGACTTGTGGTTTAATAAAGCTCGTTGTAAATGATATTACTTCAGTGGTTCTGATCGTGCTGATCCATCAATAGGAAATGGCAAAATCATGTAACAGGTTTTACTGTAGCCTAGGAAGAAGCACAGGATTTAGATGGGACATTTTTATTTTAAGATTTTGACAACAAATTCAAATTGTATCTGGTGCAAGTTACAGGCTGGATCAGGCAACCTGTACTTTACCTATCCAGATATTTCAACAGAATGGTCATTTACACAGCTGATCCTGAAGTATTTTACAAGAGATAAATCTAATAACCTTTCTGTGAAAACCTCAGCAGGATGTGGACTCTAGAATAATCCATATGCAAGCTACCACATTGTATTGTACGCTGTCAGACAACTCAATTATTTTCTTCCAGATCTATCATAAGCTTCTGTTTAGTAAACATGACGAGAGTCAAACTTTTACATATATATATAAAGTGCTTAATTTGCATGCAAAATTGCCATAAGTATGTATGCAAATAGGGAAACTCATGCACAGATGACTAATTAAGTGCATTTATGTGAGAAATTACCCAATGCACGCATGGTATCTCAGTAATTGTACACACAACTCAGATGTGCGATTGCATATGTATTTTGGACACATAACTGATTGAAAAAATTGTTTCTTGGTGCTGTGTTGGAATTACTGATGCGGGGCACACCATCAGAAATATGACAACTCGCAGGGCTTTTGAAAGAGACTGCAAAAGCTTGTGAGGGGCTTTACGGTGAGAATGGAGTTTACCATCTCTACCATTACTCTTTTCCAATTCGCTTATAATGATAACATGCAAATCTATGAAGAAAGACATTTCTGTAAGTCCTGTAAAGAAACAACTGGCAAAATAAAATTAGTGCGATGGCATGAGAGATGGTGGCATTAAACTTAAACCTGAAGTTCACAGCCTGTTGTTGCCTGTCCGGTATGCGCTTTGGAAATCAATGGGAAATTTTACTTTTATGTATCTTGATCAAGCACCCTCTCTTCTCATCTGAGCAGGGTTTGTAGTTTGACAGCACAATATCCCTTTGGAAGGTTCAGTGAGATTTGGTGAAAAAAAAGGGTGCAACTGTCTGCTTTAATTTTCTAGGCATTGACATTTTTATAGGTTCCTTTATCCCTAAACACTGACTAGTTCCCTTTATAACCTCAAAGTGAGAGAGTTCATGCTAACATTGTTAAAATTTAATACAGTAAACAAATTCTTTCAGTATCATACAATAAACATCCCTGACGTCAATGTCCTGCGAAGAAAAATACCTGCCTGTATTGTTTTGATACGGCTGCTGAAGGCAGGGACACATCCTCAGCCTCCTTTGTGATGTTTTCCTATTTTCTCTTCTGTTCACTCTGTTGATAACCGAGTATAATAGCAGCTAGGGTAGCACTTTTTCGTTTATGCACGACATATGACTTGATGTCAAACATTTCAGTCAGCCACTAACACAGGCAAAAGATAGCCATCTGCCTTTGTGGGCACAGCCGAACGAGGACCACGCAGAAGGGGGGTGGGAGAAGAGAGACTGGAAAGGGATCGTGCTGTGATCGCTTTGCTCAGAGCCAAAGTGCCCTCATGCTGGAGGGAGATTTAGAGCAGCATTGTGAGGCTCTGGATGAGAGAAGTCAGGGAGGAGGGAAAGGGGATGGAATGTTTTGGTTTGGTTTGACTCGGAACAAAGTTGCACAGATTAGATTTCAGGAGCGAGTATTTGAAGTAGACTTCTGCCACTAAGTGGTGCTATGTACAGTGCAGCATCTTTGTGACACCGCAGTTTACAAGGAGGAATAAACCAGAACACTGTCAAGCTGATTAGACTGATGTAGACACTTAAAAAGTGTCCATTACGCTGATTTAATCCTTCTGCGGCGCTGGATAAGTCGGGAGGAAGAACAGGCCAATCCAAATGATTAAAGAAATCCAAAGATTGAGCCTTGGCAATACAGCATCTGAAGTGGAGGATTACAGAAAACAATTCTAATTTTTTAAAAGCTTTGTCTGGCTTATTTTTGTTCCTTTTTAAGTATTAGTATTGTTTTCTCCAAGTGTTAGAATCTGAAATACTTATAAAATAAAACTGAAGAAAAAAACCCTTTGGTTTTAAGGAATACTTGCAATTATTCCAGAACTAGTAGTCTTACTTTTAAAACAGATACCTTACTTTGTATCAAATGACAAAAAAATGGAGAACGTGTTCTTTCTGGAGTACATATCTACGCCCGGATTTACTCCCACCCTCCAAAAAAGATGCAATTTAAAAATAGGATGTAAATTTGGAAGGAGAAGGCAAGCTCGCAACTTCTGCTATCCTCAGTCCCAGGAGTGTAAATACAGCAGGCAGAGGAGCTATTTTGACATTTTGACACCCATGCGAGCTCTTGCCCCAAGCAACCACACATACCTGTTGCCTCTTGGTAGCGACTGCAGCAAGACATCCCGGGGAAGGATTGTCAGACATAACAGCGCTAGCCCAGGAACACAGAGACTGAGTTCAGCTTCACAAAGCTTTCCTCCTGTTTTATCAAAGCAGTAGGAATTTGTCTAACTGTGGTCTGTGAAACAGTTTCCTCCTTTTCTCTGCCACTGGTCTATCCTAGAAAACAAGGGATGGGGAGAAAGAATGGAGCAATGAACAGTTACTCATGTTGCAGGATCCCACCTGGTCTGTCTGTGCATTTCTCAGCTTGTGATGGAGCAAATTCAGTACTTTTAGACACCCGTGTAGATGGCGTGTCTACAGCCAGGCCCAGACGCAGCCTGGGGATCAGTATTTTTTATCAGCTCTAAGGACCCTAAAACATTCCCTCAGACTGAAACCTCATGAATATCTGCTGATGAGAGTTGCTCTGCTGAGCAAAATTACTTCAAAAAAAGAGGTGGAACTTCTGGGGAGAGAATTAGTGCCTTTTGTGGACTGTATTTGTGTGCAGGGTGCTGGTTTATTCACAATATTCCCAGAGAAGTGATTTAAATCAAGAGTCAAATGCCGAAAGGGTATCAAAGCTGTACAGGAACTGATTACTACTATAAATTTTGCTGAAACAAGCTGATGCTTTGCTGATTCTTTGGTCCTTTTCTGGTAAAAATATTCAGAAGATGCCAGTGTTAACTCACAACATTGACTTCTCTGAATTTTTCATTTTTGTTCCATGAGATTATTTTTAGCCGCTGTGCATTAGCTCTGCTTCTGAAAAATATTGATAGGTAGAGGTTGCAGGTTCTTCCTGAAAATAACAAATGATTTATTGACAGAAACACAGTGATACAAATATATCCATAAAATTAATGTTCCCCCACCACCATTGTTTTTGAATGAAGTTAGAGACAGATGCTAGAAACAGATGTGAATTTCTCAGGAGGGAAAGAAATATCACAGGTAAATCAGTTTTATACCAGAAAATCTGATAAAAGTGAGTATAACAGCTGAAAAATAAGTAAACTTTTAACAGAAGAAGGAACTCTTTTCAATTTTAGAGGAAATAGCAACACCCTAAGTAACTGTATATGGGTTATTTACTCCATGGCATAATTTCTGAGCCCCAAAAGATAGCTAGATGCAAACACATAATAAGAAACAGTAGCTGTCCAAAATGTCCTCTGGAGAGAGCAGCAGAAATGCAAAATTAAATTGTCACAAATAGGGTCAGCCATAGATCCAGAAACAGTATCATTCTTCTGACATTTAGTTCTTTTCCATGCACCGCCCAAAATATATGCAATTCAGGAATTTGCATAAAGCAACAATCTAACAAGTAAATGTTAGAAGATCCCAGAAGCTATTCTCCATCCATACTAAGCTTTTGACATATTACAGTAATAAACTATCCCAAATAAGCAAAACCACGAAAAAAAAAAAAAAAAAAAATCCTGAATCAGGTATGTGAATTAGTTAAAATATTTTTTAAATGTCTTATCCTCAGGTTTCCCAGCATGTAACGAGTATATTTCATCATTAATGAATTTCTTGTGACTGTTACAGGGTTTTCCAAGTGTTAGACTTAATTTCCCAAGGCCAGCACCATGTTGTGGCATCAGTCCGGCTTGCTTGTCTCTGTGCCTCTCCTACTGTTCATATTCTTCCGTCTTTTTCCTTAACAGGCTTTTTGATCAGAATAAATCTAACCATAAGCGAACTTTCTGAGCTGATGAAATCTTACTGTTATACCTCTAAGCAGGTACTACGAATTCTGTAGCAGTGACCTCAGTTCTTCAGCAGAGTTTCAAATTGTTATTGACTTTCTGATATTAATTTTCTTTATACTCTGCAGCCTGTAAATTTGGCCTCAGATCTTGCTACGTACAATCAATGCTGGTCTTTGCATATGTTAAATTCAAGGAGTGACAATGCTCAATTTATGGCTTCTGGACCTTTGTCCTGGCTATGCCCAGCCTGGGGCGGACACTGCTCCCAGAGGAAACATCGAGATGTTCCAAAACGACAGTCCCATCTATCCAGCTGCCTTGTACTGGGAAATTAACCTAAAATTCTTTCCCCCATGGCTGGTCCACCTTGTTCGTGGCTGGACCTGTAAGGAGTTTCCAGTTATTTTATGAATCTCTTCACTGAGGAGAGATGAGACACCAGCTCCACACTAGTCTATTAGACTGTGAACACTTTCAGGAATGTTTTGTCTTTCATAATTACTTGGGAAAAAAAAAAGGCAACTACTTATATTTAAAGAAGAATCACGGGAAAATTCTGGAAACATGGCTTTGTATTACTTAGAGACTAAGATAGTATTTCTTAGTGTCTGCCTCATTCACTATGATTTTTATTTTTTTTAATATTAGACATAATTCCTACAATGGTGGAAATGAATAAGGAACGTGAAGGCTCCAGTTTAAATTTGCAAGAAGCTTTTTGCTAAGAAAAATAGGGAAAATAGATTTGGAATATAAATGAAGAACTGGGTAGGTTTTCCCACTGTAAAATGTGTCCATCTTGTACATATATTAATCTGCAAACTACAGATCAAATATTGATTAAAATTTGAAATAAAATATAAAATGTCCTTTATGCTGAGTATCATAAACAACCCGATATCCTTTTATCTCTCAGAGTTTATGAAGAACCAAGATGATAGCATGCCCTCCCAGAAACTATAAACAAGTTAAAAAGCAGAATCAATATCATAAGAGGAACTTCAAAATGCACATATTTAGCCAAATTCCTTGCAATATTAAAGGGAAATGTTTCTGTTGAGCTCACTGCCTAGGGTTTTAAATTGCTGTATACTATCATGCAGTATGGACTATATTAATTATCTAATTTAGACATTTATATGGTCATCAGACAAGTGGAGACCTGGAGAGAAGTCCCTAATTAAGACTTTGGAGTTTGATAAGAGGCTGTTACTGCACTGTGATAAAATATTATTTTTGTCTTATCTTATGAATGTGTCAGGGCAGATTATGTTAAATGCTACCTACATGCATAATCAGATGACATATCTCTGGCAAGGCCCGCAGATAACAGTCTGCAAATGCACATTTATTATCTTACAGTTCAGAGTGTTAAAAGGAGAACAAAACTTGCAGATCCAGAACTACAGCAAATGCACCTCAGCTGTGTCTGGGGTGTCACACCACCAGCATTTTCTTTGGGACTTGGGGACAGAATATTTGGTCTGTGATGACAGTTACAGCAGCTGGAAGCCTGCTCCTCTTCACAGCACCTGGAACCATTCTGTTGGCTCTGTACTGCTCAACTCTCCAGGCACTCCCTTTCTGCTCCCTGACATGCTTTTTATTCAAGAAACCACTGGTAGGTGGACTAAAGCCACCAGAAATTCAATTATACAAAAGGAATCCCTATCTGATTGCTTAGGTTAACCTTCATTACCTTTAGAAAGGGAGGAAAACCTGGCAAGGAACTGGCCATTCAGCTTTCAAATATCCACGTTTCACTTCATTCAGATTACAATCCACGTTTTTTGGCATCATGAGTTTGTTGTGAATGCTGAATATGTAGTGCAAAAATACCAGCTCTGTAGATCTTTTTTTTCTCTTGACAAGCTTTCTGGGAGAAGTCAGAGCTGCTCTGTTTTTTGCACACAGCCTTCCCCATCCTTCTCAACTGCAGGATTGACTTGAACAATAGCGTTCACTTGAGGATCTCTTTCCTCATTAGATGCGTTGACTTCTCGAGGAGGATGGCCAGATCTACTGCCAAAGCAAAAGAAAGTTAATTCAGGGAATAAAACATTCATGACAGTTGTTTTTTGTTTTACCCTCTTGGCATGATCCAACACTGTTGATATCAATAGCAAAAGTCCTGCTCCATCTTCCAGTATTGGAGCCTAGCTGTTACTGGAAAGATATATATATCTATAAACAAATACAAACACATATATATAAATATATATGTAGTGTATACATACATTTATATACACACACTGAATTTAACAGTGTAATTGTCATTTGGGATTATCCAAAGCTCACATTGTAAAACTACCATGACCTTCTACCTGTGTAATATCTTTTTTCATTTTCTGTTATTTACAAGTATGCATAATACAAACTGACAAGAGCTATAGCTGAGAAAAAGAGGCGAGAAACAAGGACCAAAGGTCCTTGCTAAGTAGCAGAATGAAAGATGGCTTAGTGTAATTTTGCAGGAGAGATTCAGTTTTGCAGATTTCCACACAAGAAATGTGGATGTTAATAGGGGTTTGCAAACAGCTAACTCAATAGCAGTCCTATTCAGTTCAGAGTACATAAAGTGTTAATGTATTGTACCCCAGTTTATATTTAAGGGGCTGTAGAGACTAATGTCTCAATCACAGGGAAAAAGCCCATTGAATTACTCTTGTGCTCAAAGCCCATATTTGTCGGTGTCATCCATTACCAAACAGCACTTCATTAACATAGAAAATATTTCTATGTATTTCCCAAAACACTGATTAGGTTTGAGCAGGAGATTTAGGAGACTGGAGTTTAACCAGCCACTCTATCTCTGAAGCCCAGAGAAAACTCAGATCTGTCCTCTCAGCTCAGTATTTTGCTTCTCCATGTGCAAGTAGGGGTTGCAGCGCTGTGAGGTGGCGTCAAGATAAATCCATCAGATTTTGAAGGACTGGATGCTGCCTTAGCAAGGATCAACGAGGACTGGAGCTACCGATGTGTACCAGGTACACACTTCTGTACCTTGAGAGCTTGGCAAAAAATCGAAGATTAATTGGAAGCATAACAGAAGAATAACTGTTCAAAAGATACATATACCTGGTTGAGGTACAAGTCATCAGCTTTCACAGTGTGATGGCCCAGCCATGAAAAAGACCTGGCCCCAACAACTGATATGTAGCTAATTCTCAAGTTTGAAGGAAAAGAATAGAACCAACCACTTGTGAAAACCTTATAACCCCTCTGCAGCTTGTTTAACCTGATCTACATGTCTACATAAGTAGGTGATGGAATGAACATGATCCAACAAAGCCTATGTAGGTTTGATTGATGAAGTGCCCCAAAGTAGAATAGTCATGCTCAAAATCAGAAGAGAAATGCAAACTTTTAATAACATTTTCAAATTATTTAATCATACAATCAGGCCTGACCTTGTTCGATATGAAACTTCATTACAGCATGGAATGTTAATATAGAGTTCCAAAAGCATCATAAATTACTGGTTTCCTCAGTGATGCATGGACCTGTCCTGCTGTGGCCAACTGCAATTTTAATATTTTCTTAAGAAATGAAGAATTAGCAAAGAATGGCATGATCCTGAAGTTATTGTTCTGGGGATCACAGTTTATTAATCAGCTAAAAAGGATGAAGACATCACCCACTTCACACAGATAAATGATGTAGCTTGTCCTTTTTTTTTTTTTTTGTGTGTGTGTGTGGAAACAAACCCTAAATGCTTATTTTTGAATAGATCCATTAATAACCAATTCAACTGACCTACCTTTCTGCAGCATGACAGGTCTGACAGTCAATGAAGGAATTACTATGTGTAACTGGCAATTTTACCATCAGAAGCATTATTTTGTATACAACCAGTACCTTGTAACAACTTTAAAATGGTATTCACTGTTCCAAAAGGGTAAAATAAAAACACTTGCAGTATTGACTGACAGACATCCTTATTTGGAGCTTACTATTTACCAACAAAAGGAGAAAAGGCAGTAAACTATTTAGATGGCTAGAGAAATCAGGGAAACTGAGAGGCTGCTGTACTTTTATTTTAACAATATGTTTTGTAAGCGATCTGCATTAGCCACACATTGTTTAGAATTGAGACCAGAATTTGGTGGCCATCAGGAACAGTCTAGTCCAGACATCCAGTTTAGTAGTCCAGTTTAATGGTTCCATTGATTTCAAGATGATTGGATTGAAACGTAAGTTTCTTTGCCTAAGCACTTATTAAAGCCTCACAAAAAACTGCGCGGCAGTTCTGCAGTGGATGAGACACTGTCCTGGAAAACATTTCACTTCATGTGTTAACATGCCTGCCTTCTCTGAGGTCTGCAGGTCCGTGTTGTGCCTTGTATACCAAAGATATATAGCTTTGCTATCAGCACTGAGTAATAACAGGACATTCCTGGAAATAAAGCTAATAAAACATTCTGCAGCAATTAAATAAAAACATTTCCTTTTTGTTCTGTAATTTTCATATAATGAAAAGTATGAAAATGTGGAGATTCAAAGGAGCTTGAATACTCAATTAAGAAGCATTTCAAGGTTAGTTCCATTATCATTATGACCAGCACAATGAACCTTTCTCACTCACCTTTTTTTTTTTCCCTAGAACTGTTTGTAACCTCATCTGCAGGCTTTTGAATCTGTACCAGATTCATTCTAAAAGCATTTAATGTAAATAAAACACATACAAGACAGTTCAGCTTTTTCCTAGGGTAGCCATCCAAAGCTTTGCTCGCCAAGAGGCAACAATACTGAGCAATATTGTGCAGAAGTCTATAATTTGCTCTAAAATAACCTCAGTTTGCTTTATTTTTTTTATTTCCTCTGGCTGTGAGACATGTCAGGAGTTTTCATGGGCAACCCATTGCCCAGAACTAATTGTTTGGAGATGACAGTAAGGGAAGAGTTTCATTGTTTTCAACCGTAATATTAAACAACTATTTAGTGAAGGGAAAGAATAATGCAGAATAATTATTAATTGAAGAAAAGATGCAGAACACATGAAACATGGTGAAACAAACTATTAGGTCCAATTATGCCACTTCTGTGAACATTGTTATGCTCTCTTTAATGAACGCACATTTGAAAGCTCCATTTTATATTGGGCAATGGTTCAAAACCCAGACACATCAGTCCCAAGCACTAACTCACAGAAAAGTGCTAGACTGTAACTGACTGACAGCACTTCCCACAGCAATCTGGGTTTATCTTAAAGAGCTTCTATTCAGCTCTGCCTCAAATCAAACTTCATTTAACTAAGGAAATCTAGCAAGGTCACAATGCAAATAGTCTGCCTGCAGACACCAGCCATCCTTTAGTCTATTATGCAATCACACATAGGAGATTTTAAGAACAAAATTGCCTGATACCTTCTGTAGCAACACCCTTTACAGACAAAATTGCCACAAAATCCAAAACATTGAATTTACAGATACTAGGCCGTGGCATAGTCTGTTTGCAAAACTACCACTTGAAAAGGTGACCATGGACTCGCATTTATCTTAGTGCAAAAATGTAGGTGGAAGAAGTAATATACACAAAAAACATAGCTGGACAGTGCACTGTGTCAGTTACAGAGCTGAGAATTAAAGCTACAGAAAGAAAAAACTGTGTTTTGGTGAGAAAGTCATCTCTAGAGTTACAATTAAGAGGAAATTTATTGCCTCTGCTTAACGTCTGTTTTATGTTTATTCATTCTGATAAAAAAATTCTATCCTGGATCCAAAGCTTCAGCTTCCAAAGTAGCAGAATAAATGTTAATTAAATATTTGATATAAAGTCTTTTAAAAATCCACTAAAATTATTCAGTTTACTTAAAATAGGACCCAGCAAAATACAAAGGGTGGTATCAGATTCCATAATGACGTCTTTCAGTTCCCTTGAACTCTTTTGCATTTAATGTGAAATATAAAGGACTAACTTTTATATTTGTTTCCCTCTGGTATAAACAGACTGAGTAATGAGCTGCTGTGTGATATGAACTGAATGTCACTCAGAAGGCAACACACTCACAGCTCACTGCTGCCTTTGCCTCTCTTAATCTTCACCTTATAGCTGAGATGTTCTTTCTCTTTTTCATGGATGCTCATTATGTACCTGTTATTCATTCACTTTGCTGGGTCCAAATAAGTATGGACTTCCAGATATGACATAATCTACCAAGAACTACTAGAGAAGTGAATGCTATTTGCTGAAAAGCCTCATGCTTCTGAACAGCTTGTCAGTCTGCTAGCTCCTCAGAGGTCTGTTTCCCCATTAGTGCACATTTCCCCAGTTGAAGATTTAAGGACTTTTTCCCACTGTCACAACAAGAAAGAGGAAAAGGAAGCAAGTGGTGTCATTTCTAAAGTCCAAGTGTTTTTAATGATCATTCTCTATTTCTTCAAGTGCAGAAATTTCAATTCCGATTAAAATGAAAAAATGACAAGCCATTTACAGACAGACCTCCATTCTCCAAACGTTCTGCTCTGAATACACAATATTTTTTCCTATATAATGCATGCACCACATTTCAATATTAATTATATACAGGTCTCTTTTGGGTCACATGCTAATTATACCTATTTAGAATTTATCATGCTACTTCTAATAACGTGCTGTCATTGTGTCCTGTTGTTTTTCCTTGCCTCAGGCAGAAGGAAGCTACAATAAACCAGAAAATATTGGCAAGAAACGTTCATTTTAAAACATATGGGGGAAAGCTGCAGTAAGGGCTCTGCCCAATGCTCATTGAAATCACCAGGAATCATTATGTTAACCTCAAGAGAAAATGATTTGAACCCATTAAGTGTCTACAGTTTTATATGATGAGCTCGGTGCATCTCTCACAGTGTAATGAAATGGTTATGCTATAACCATCTGTAAATAATCAAGGAAGCATTCAGTATTATGCCAGAGAGGAGAGGCGAAGAGGAATTTGAGCTTTTCTGATTCTGAGATCCTCCAACTGGCTCTAAATAGCCACAAGATAACGAACCAAACCCCCTGTTCCCAACCACCTCGAATGTAACTGTTTCCTATATTCAGGTAAAGCATTTTGTGATCACCAGACCTGTGTATCAGGCGATAACGGGGGAGTTACAATTAACCACTGTAGGCTATTGGATTCAGATACATCACATTTTAAAAATTGCTGTATTAGGAGTAATAAAGGTATCAGCACATTTGCCAAACGTACTGACTGTGTTTACAAATTCCCTTTATCATGACTGCTAGAAGTCAGCCTGCATTTACCAACCCACCGTGTCTTCTCTGTATGAGGAAGACTTACAGTTTTCTACACAAGTCACAACCAAAGTTATGTGGTGCTTCCTTCATGCCACCAGCTTACGAACACAGAACCACATTTTCAGCCAAAAACCTCACTGCACATGCTCAATTATCAATGCTGAAGATTTGCATCTGCTTTCAAGAAATAGGTGCCTGCAGAACTAAACATAGATAACACACAATAAAAATGCAGGCACTGAAGATAAGAATCTTGGACAAAATTCTGCTCCTCAAGTTTCCTAGCCTTCTAAATTGTTAGTGCTGCATTACTAGTCAGCAATGTCACAAATCAGACAGAGTCAGTGACTTAAGTCCAATTTGCAGGAGAATACCTCCTCCAACTTCCCATGCATCCTTTTAACCCATCTACCCTTACTGTCAGTCCCTTTACCTCTGTGCCGTTCTGGCTCACGGACACATCAGGGCTATTCTAAACACACCATTCCTCTCGTTACTTTGGTGGTACCTGTAAGTAGCCTAAGCCCTAGAAATAAAACGAGATACAAACATGAAATGGCATTTATATGTCTGTATCTCCCTGTGACTTTTTTTTATCTATAATGAGATGTTTTCAGAATAAGGAGAAAAATGTTAACATTTAGCTCACTAACTGTATTTTTTTGCTATCTCTGTAGAGATATTCTGGTACAGAAAATGAATTATCTGAAGGCAAATGTAATTTTATTTTGGTGGGCCAACAATCAATAGAGCAAATGCACAGTCATTTCAGTAATTGCCGCAGCTTCATGACGGATGCTTACTAGAAACTCATGGCTAGGAAATCTCAGCATCCTGTATTACAAAAGCGCTCAGGACAAGAAACAGGATGTGTATGTAATGCACATTAGCTAATATGTTCAGACATGTATGCAAATGAAGCAAGCATGTATGCAATTTATTATTTTTTTAGTATCCAAGGCCATAAGTCAGGTTGTCTCATCTTGTGTAAAATCCTTATAGTGGCAAAAGAAGCTTAAGTGTGAGAATTTCACTTTTCTTACCTACATAAAAGGTAGCAGAGCCCATTAAGTTGGTAAAACCACATATGAGCACCTGAAGACACTACTCCCAAGATATGAAGGCAGGAGACCACCTTCTTATATGGAACTTATTGCCCCCATTTCTGCAAGACATCTCTGTTGTAGGATCCCTGTTGCAATTAGCTCTGCCTCATCAAACCACAGCAGCAGCAGTAAATTCTACCTTGGTAATCCTTGAGGAAAACAGGGCTTCCCTCTGGGGTCTGTCTGCTCCTTTCATACCTTCTGGTCTCTTGCTTAGCCCCGAGGACTTTGTTCAGCACAAAACACTGGGAGAGTAGATGTCGCTGTCTATACATTTCTATTGTCTGATGAGGTGAGGAAGAATTCAGACTCACAAATGATGCAGGAGAGAGAAAATGCCAGCAGGATGCTTCACAGGTCCAGAACCTAAAAGCTGTATCCCTAATATTAAAAGCGTGGCTATTTTAATATTAAATGATCATGAGCTTTAACTATGGTTTACCGTAGAGTTTTGGACCCTTTTGGAAGACTGACTACTGTCATGCTTGGGGAGATTAATGGCATTTTTAGGGCCTTTTAAAGCTCATGCAAAACCTGATGTTGGTCTATTTTGTAAATGCCTTTTAGGAAACAAAGGGATGTGCAATCACCAGTTGTGAGGAAGGTTACGGAAGAAAAAAGTAAAAAGCACATTCTTCAAATGTATATGACTTGGTAATCCACTTTCTCCCAATTTGCTACAGGTGAAATCCTGTTTTACTTAGATCTGGATTTTTTACCAATGGCCGTTTGTCTCTAAGTTTGCAGTTATGCAGATCAGACGCCTGGGAAACAGAGAACGTCTTCATGGCCTTTTTTGCTCCGAAACAAGAAATGTTCTTTATAGTATCTGAAGGAACCTCCAAAGTATCAAAGAGACTTTAGATATCTAAAGAAACCTCCAAAGTATCAGAGAGGCTTTAGATATCATTTTTCCTTCGAAGAAAAGCTAGTCTCTTATAGAAAGGCGAACACACCCCCCAAAACATTTGAAGACTGTTCAATCAAAACAAACTTAGCCTTGAGTGTTGTTGGGAGAACAGAAATTTCTTCTGCCAGAAATCTTTTCTAGAGGTAACGCCATCTTTCAGCATCCTTTTTCAAATGTATCGGAAAGAAAAGAGTAAGGCCTTTACTCATAGCATAATTAGCAAAGCTTGCAAGAAGAAAAGGAATTAAATATCATACACATGTATTTGCAGGGTAGGAAATGGAAAGAAGAAAATAGTTGAAAGAAAAAAACAGCCCAGTCATAATTGTACATTAAAGAAACATTGTCATGTACCTGTCTATACAGGAACAACATGACTGCTGTTGGTCAGACCCAAAGAAAGACACCAAGTTCATTAATTTGAAATGAGAATGAGAATGCCTACAAAAGCACAAAGATACCTTCAAGCAGCGAGCGACTGATGGCAACTGTTGGAAATTGTTTTCAAACCTCCCACTGTGAACATATAAGTTCAGAGTTACAGATGATTCCTAACACCTAAAACAGGAGGACTGTTAGCTCGGTTCAAAGCGTCGATGTGTAAACACAGCCAGCGTGCTTATGACTTTTTCCTTGTCACAGTTGTGTCAATCTGGAACAGTTATTTCAGTTGGCAGAGACTAGGCCCGAAATGTTCGTGGTAAAACCTTCCTTTAGAACAACCTTAGAGCATGCTGTCTTCAATGAGCTGGACTCTCTCCTGCATCCAGGTTATGCTGCATTCAGCAACAAGGGGGAACCTTTGGAATCTCTACAGTTCATGCCCTTGCTTGGCCACAAGCTAATGGTGTATTTTAGTACGAGCATTGTGGTATCACCTGTGCCATCCTTGATACACTTTCCTGCTCTTAATGCTGATGGATCTTCAACACTACATCCATAGCAAGGAAAGCTGGCAAGCTGGCTATACTGGGTCCATACTTGTAAGGGTTTGCAGCCCATCTGAGATAACCCCTAGGGACTTGAGGACAGTTTATGCCTCTTCTGCCATGTCTGACCACAGAAGAGACTGAATATTTGTCCCAATAACTAATGACTGAGCCCAGGATAAAATCTCAAGCTCCCTCTCCCCACAAGCGGTATGAGACTGAACATGGTTGTTCAAGGCAGCCAGGTCCTCGTACTTGTAGCTTTCACATTTACTGATTCTGACCGCACACACAAAACAGATAACAAAATGCACAGAGTGTCCAAATAGATTTATGCCTGCAACTCTCCAGATTTGCATATGTGGCTGCAATAACTGTGTATACAACTGAAACACAGCTCTGTTCTGCAGAGTGCCTGCTCTATGCATTGTTTTCCTAACCCATTCTTAACTGAGATTCTTCATTTTACACTGTGAGCACACACTACATTTGTTCTTGTTAATTAAACAGCATAACTAAAATGTATATTGCAAATATAATAATCTGAGTATTCTTTCCAGAAATGGCTGTTCTGTGTACCAAGGAATCTTACATTAAAAAAGAAAAAAAATCCAATCTAGCTGTGTCTGGCCACATGCAAGCACATTAACTTGGAAAAAGAACAAATAATGACCAATTAGCACTTCGATTGCCAAAGTTTTCGTGATCTACCAGTTTTCTGCTCCCATGCTACCAAGTTTG
>JAVSBS010029302.1:22471-35711 GCA_033124195.1 Coracias cyanogaster | reverse complement strand
ATGGCAAGGTGTCAGCTATCATCAGTGTAATAACTGTCGTAATTTAGCTTCTATCAGGATAGTGCTGGGATAGCAACTAAAACAAATCAGGTCCCCACAGCATAAAAAAAATCCCAACGCCACCTCCTACAGCTCTGAGAGCCTGTGGGACACACCAGAGATGGTCAAAACAGAAGTGACCTTTTATAGGCAAGAATTGCCTCTTTACAGTACGCCTTATAAAAAACCATTCCTTTCATTTGTCTGCATTGAGAGTGGCTTCAAACCATGTCTTCCTTTCAAATCAGATAAAGACATCTGCTGAATACTTACATCAGCTAAAAATATATGCAAATTGTCACGCTGTTACGATCAGGCCAAAAATAAATTGAACAAAGTAATAAACATAGAAACCTTTATGATTTCAGTCAAATAAAGAGGTCTCCTAGATACCTCACAGAGGATTTCCTTATTCTTTACAGTGCCAGATTGTGAATTGAAAACTGAGTTGTCTTAACTTTAAAATGTCTTCAGTGATGACAGAGCCAGGGTAGATACAAGGATTTCTAGAGTAGCTATAGATATCCTCATGAAAGCACCACTCAGCATGCAGTGGTAGGCAACCTAACAGTCACAACTTCGTACCGTCACATAAATACCAGCATATACTAGAAGATAACCCATCTTCTATAAATTATTAGTTTCTAACGGTTAAAGATACTCCAGTTCATAGACATTCACTATCTTACATCATTATACTACTTCTCTTATCCTATACCTTCAAGCAGAAAAAAAAAAAAAAATCAAACGCTGTGCACATTCTTATCAACTACTCTAATTCCTACATAAATGCATTGTGCACCATATTTCAAATAATCACTTTGGGCAGTAACATACAATACAAATATATCATAACCAGCTATGGACCTTATATCCATTCATTAAATAGGCAATTACTTACAGGAATGTTGATGAAAACTGTATCAAATTCTGACGCTGACAGAAACCTTTTCAATGGCACCATGAAGAACTGCAAGGAAAAGAATGTATATATACATTGACTATATATTTCCTACATTGTTATAAAACTACATACATTACAATTCCAGAAGTAGTATCTTACTTTCTCTATGGATTCCAGAGTTTCAGTGTATTTCTCTTCAGTTTGCTTTATTTCAGCAAGACAACAGCTTCTTATGTCATTTTCAGTATATTTCTGCAATTACAATGGAGTCAAGTTTAAAGTCATTAACAGGCACCTAATGGATAACAAATGTATTTATTTGTTTAGAATTAAGCAATTAGGATAACTGCTTCCTGAAATTTTCTGAGTACTGCAGCCTCCAAAGATGATAGCAATAACCAAGTATATCTTAATGTTCAATTAGCTTATGACTTTAAGAGTTTTACTAAAATTCAGCATCAGAGGAATATTATGAAAAGTCAATGTTTAGACATAAAATGCTGAACTCTCTGCATGGACTTCAGAAGCTGAAATACAATGTCACATTTAATTTGCATCCAGATGGAGAAATCTTATTTAAAATACTCAGCAATTAATAATTCCATTAAACTTAATGGGGCTAAATCATGTAAGTAACTTTGCATTGCCATAAATGTGGGATTCAGTTTAATCCCTGCACTTATTTACAGTTTTTCCCCTTTCAGCTCTCAAGGGGAGCTTTCTCTTTAGATAGAATATGAGTATGTCCTTGAATCAGGAAGTGCAGTGACCTCTAAGTTTACCTCATCCATACGTATGCGTGTGTCTTCAGTGAGACCCCGGGATTTTTCCATGTAAACCACCAGACTCGTAGGAAATTGAAGTCATTATCAGCACAGGACTCTTTAAAACTAGGTTACAAGCACTCCTACAGATTTACAGCGTTACAGCTTCAGTAACTTGCAAATCTCATTTCAAATAAGATAATAAATACTTGGAAGAACATATGGAAGCATTCATGTCAAGCAAGACTTAAAACATCTGGAGGTATATAGGTAGGTCAGCTTGGAGACCTGACACAGTAACTGGAAAGACTCTTACAATTAAAAGCAATTGATCCAAAACGTTTTCTCCAAAAACAACAATAAGCAGTGTCTTAATAAGCAACAGTACTATCACTTCCTTTCTGAAGCCTTTTTACCAGTTTGTAACATCCTTCCAAAGCATTCTTCAGAATAGCCCTGACTGTATCTTACCTTTTTTCATCCAGTGTAGGGAATCCACATAATGGACCTGATGACTAGATGTTACTCAAATGCAAGGGGAGCCAGGACTAGATATTTATTACTACAGTTCTTTCCACTCAGAAAAAGACTCAGCTTTTGAATAAAAGACTTTCCTCCTCCAGGAATAACAAAACTTCTAGACTGAATTTTTAACAGTTAACTCTTAGTATGTCCAAGAGCTAGACTCCTTCCACTCCCTCTCGCTGCTATCAGTCGACCTGCTAATCGTACCACAGCGAATAACAAGTTACACAAACCGTCCACGAGCCACAAACAGCTCCTATGATATTGCTTGGCTAACTATGAAGAGTGGGAAATATATTCCTACTGCTTAAACTGGATACCAAGTTACAAATTACACAAGAACATAAAGCTTTGTCACTGCTCGCACTTGATTGCTGTTTCAACATACCTCCTTTACCCTTCTCTCTGTTTGTCTCCATGTAACTACACAAGCAACTCCTGCAACTGAAAAACAGCTTCTCACTCATCTACCAGGTGCTACGTTATCTCAGAAATTACTCTTTAAAGCCCAACTTGTCCAGTGATTAATTTTCCCAAAACAAGCATTAAAGTGCCATCCTTATCAGCTGCAGACAGAAGTAAACATTTTGCAAAAATAGTCTGCCATTATCAGTAGAACTGTACTTTGTGAGCATTATCTGATGAACAGCCTCATCTCAAAATCTTTCATTTATTCCCAAATTCTTTGGCAGGGGCAAGTGGGTACTGTAACAGTTAACCACAGTTAATTCATCTCAATGAAGTATTAGAATTTGACGCTATTCAGGTTTATAGTTATTTTTCACCTTTGTGAGCTTAATACTGTTCAAATTGCTTGCAGCATTGCACCAATATAGAAGTTGTGGTACCCAATAGGATTTTATACCCATTTGCAAATTGTGGGGGTTCACAATTCTCCCACAATGTGGGAACTCACCAATTCTCACATGAGCAATGCAAACAAAATCCTGGGATTCCACTTAAAACCATTCACTCCAGGCATATGCTCACCCAACCCAAACAGATCATTCATAAAGCTGCTTTTGGTAGAAGTTAATATACCAATTTTCTATCTGTACCACAAACATCTAGAATTTTAGTGCAATAAAAAGAGAGAGAAAATAAGAAATAATGAGTGTATACTTGTAAAAGTGAGAAAAATTGCCTTTGAAGGTCAGCTACTGCTACAGAAAATCTAGCAGAAGGGTTTACTTCACAAAATAACGATGATCAAGGATGAGGGATCATACAAAGCCTTTTGGCTGCTATTGGAGACTCCAAAAAGTATTGGGTTCTTCTAAAAATCTACTTGAAGATTGTCCTGTGCTAGTGTTTTCACATGCAAGGAATTTTCTTGTAGGATTCAAATGAAGTAACTGCACAAAATTCTCCTGCTAGCATGCAGTGTATGTATAAACCTGAGAGGAAATGATCGCAAACCAGAAGCCATTACCACATTCAAGAAAGGTGTCAGAGCAAAACAATAGTAATGTCTCCATTCATTTCATGTTGTGGAAGACATTTTGCTGAGCCATGTTTTCAGTTTTCATTTCCTTTCCATCAGAAACAAACACAAGCGTGTCCAAGCTGAAGTATCTAGGCTAAGATGCAACTAAAATGTAAGAGTTCTGATGGCTATATTAATCATTTGCTAGAAACAGGATATGTGAGAGTGACATTTGCAAACAGGAAACAAAGAATCAGAGAAAGTTTATACAATACCAACTGCCAGAGATTACCAACTGTTACAGTTAAAGGAAAAAAAAAAAGCCACCCACACTCATTATGTAAAACCCAAAACTTAACGTAATTTGAGTTTCAGTATTAAAAAAAAAAAAAAACCTCAAAACAAAATCACAGTAAAGATTTCCTATTATTCAAACACTTTCCTAAAACATCCTGCCTGCAAGTAAATGCAACTTCATTACATATACAACAGTGGGTTTTCAACTGAATTTTTTCTTTGGCTTTCATTGAATAATCTAAACTTCAGGAGGTAAACAAAATTAAGCAAAATGTGAAAAACTAACATAAATTTCTGCTTATCTCATCCTTGATTCACATGCATTACCTGGAGGATTTTGTATTAACAGAAAAACAGTCTTGAAAAAGGTATTATTATACTCAAAACAACAAAGATTAAAACAGTGCAGTAATCTTCCCAAAGACAAGACAGTGGTAACTTTGAGGAAATCACTATAAAAGCAGAGAACACAGATCACATTAGCTAACTCCTACACTTGTATTGAAGAGATTTAAAAGGAAAAAAAAAAAACAAACCAAAAAACACACTACACATAACAAAACAAAAGATCTTTAGAACTCCTCACTTCTTCATGTAACTGTATTACTAAAATGTAATACGGAAAAGTAGAGGCAAGTTTCCTACATCAGATAACAGGAAGTATATCATCAGGTCAATACAGAGGAAGAAAACAACTGTTCTCAAAAACACATCCTGTCATGGCCACTGGACTAACTTTTTCCAGATCAGAAAGCACATCTTTGAGGAAGCGTAGGCAAGTACATTAGGGTTTCTCCCAGTTAACAAGTAAATATTATTGCCAAAGTTTAGATTTTTTTTTCAAGATAATTTTGAAAACCGACTATGGTACCTTTCTATGGTAAAGTAAATAAGCTACTTACTCATTCTTGGTATGACCAAACTAATGATCAACAATACCTACGTGGTTGAATAAGCAGGAATTACATTGGTATGAAACACATACCAGTTAGCCTTAGTTTGTGCAATTAATCTAACAAGGACGAGACAACAGCATTTTATGATATTATAACTCAAATTTTGGAAGTTGGACACTTTGAAGTAAGCAGTTAATTTAATTGCTCTTAAAATATCTGATACATCTTACTACTCATAACTGGCAAACTTAACAAAATAAGCAATTACTGCATATCATTTAAAAGTTACATTTCCTTCAAAAAATTACCATCATTAACATTCAACCCCCTGCCAAAATAGCCTTCAAAGTCTACATAGGAAATAATTCAGGGCACGTGACAATTCCAGATGCAGCTGTGCATGAGTGAAGTTTCAGTGAAAGCAGCTATAAAGAGATAATTTCACAAATAACTTCCAAAATTACAACTGCTATTGTTTAAGAAGAGCTAGGAATCAGAAAACGTACAGGTTGCTGTGCTGCTTCATCTTTCATTAGGTCTTCATAAACCTCCCCACCTTCATCTTCTCCATAAACACAATCGTATAACTCCTCATCTTCATCAACACCAGTTTCACTGAAAGGACAAGACAATTTAAAAAAGCTATGCAACACAGGCTTATTACCATCAGCTCTGCAAGGGATCACTCCTCATAGGAAAATATTTCTGAAGTAAATGAACAGATTAATTAATAGAACTATCTAATGAAAAGAACTCATTAAGGAAAATTAAGTCCACTAATCTCTCCTCAATGCCTTTAAAATACAGTTGTACAAAATCAACACAACGCTGAAGACTGCATGAATTTAGAACTATACAGGAACTAAATCAGGCACCAACAGGAGCTTGTCAGGACAGTTTTGTCACGAGGTATTGTCCAGCTGCTCTCTTCTCTTCCTCCCTTTTCCCAACACATCCAGTGAAGAGGAGCTGTCTCTTGTTAGTGCTTGGCATCCCACTGCGCTGGTACAGGAGACATTCGTACATGTCTCTCTCCTGCCTAAAAAGAATATTATCTGGCATAAAACACCCTTAAGACTGCAGAGCCAGCAGCTGACAGTCTGTGCCTCCACACCATAAGCCAGTATCTTGATCACCTCATGGCAACATTCAGCTATCCAAAAATGAAAAAAGCAACATTTCCAACTAAAAAACAGACAGTTCAACACAACAGAGTATGCACAAAAAGTGTCCTCCTATTACCAGGACTACAGAAATGCCTCAGCATAAAGTCAATGATCAATTCTACCCTCAGTTAACTTAGCTTCATAAGAGCCAGTCCTGCTTGAGTTTTGCCTGCTTCGCACTAGAACCATATCAAGGCCATAATACCTCTTTCACCCATATTTCTTTGGGTACATCTGAAAAAGAACTCCAGAAGATATTGAAAAGAGTCCGGTCATAATAATCCAGAAACTTGATCAGGTGTCCTGATAATTTTGAGATTTTTTGCTGTTGGAAGGCAGCACTAAAATCCTTTAGAGTAAAAAACAAAGCAAAGATCAGTTCACTAGAACTTTGGAGGACAACCATTTCTTTAAGTGGATTGTCAATCTTTAGGAACAGGACATCAGAAGCTGTACTGGCAGAAACCAATAATTTCGAAGAAATCAAAACGAATGAGAATTGCTACCAACACAGATGCCACGCAGACTGCTTGGAAATGCCAGACAAAACCACTATGTCTATACTCAGGACTATATACAGAAACCAAATGATTTTTTTTATTTCTCTAGAAATAAATCTAGAAAGCTCTGGTGCTTCAGGTTAGTCTAACATCTCTGCTTGTACCAGTGGTGATGGTGTGCTAGCATTGCACATTGCACACCAGCAGCTGTGCCAGATAGAGGACAGACACACTCCATCTTGCCACATATGCTCCAGGAATAAAAGCTGGTAAAAAGGCAGAGTAAGGACAAGAACACTTAACTGCCACAGCTCTTTCTGTCAGAAAGTCTTATATTCATTCTAAATTCTTTAGATACCATTTAAACTCAGGGAAAGTTAAATTAATTTTAGTCAAATACACAAATAAGAGAATCTAAAAAATGTGAGCCGTTTGCAACATTCACTGGCACGTTTGTTTCTTATGAAGAGGCTACTTCTTGAATTGCTCCCTCCAAAATTGAGACAGCATGTAACTGTCACATTTCAGTGAATAATATTTGCAATTTGATGCAAAAGAAGAGCTACAAATCTCAATTTCTTTCGTAGGATTTGTTAACTTCTTTTTTTAAATGAAAGACTGTTTCCTAGTCCTGAATTTGTATAACTATTTAAGAACTGTCAGAAATACTATTTTCAAACAGTGCTAATGCCACCACATCTACGAGATGAGGACATCACCTCTAGCCCACTTGGGTCCCAAAGTCTGAGCCTGCAACTCCTACCTTCTGCACATTCAGCCCTAGAGAGTGAAAAGCAGCTATCTATGAGACAACCAGTCAGCTGCAGGAGGCAAGGATGAGCTTTGCAGGGAAGGTGACAGACTGAGCAATGCCAACCATGGTGGGGTTTCACTTCTTTCCAGGCAGTAAGGAAACAAATCCACCATGTGAACTGCAGCTACTTAACCCCATTACAATGTAGCCAGCAACATAGAATGTCACCAAAGCCAAGACAGAGCCAGATGAGCACCAGAGAGCTGAGCGCTAGTCAAGTTTGAGCTTTAGGACAGCAAGCTCCGACGCCAGCTTTTGTCCAACATGATTTGTAATAGATCCTGAGAGATCCTAGCCATAGGATACAAGAGTTGCTCTTCCTCACTATTTTTTACATCCAGATGTCCAGTCTGCAGTCTACCCTTCAATACTACACAGTATGTTCATGTCCATTTTACTTTGTGAAAACTGGCAACGATTAACAATCCTGCAAACAGTTAGAGAAGTAAATGTGTTTATATAAAGAATTTCATTGACTTTAGGGAACCAACCCACTTGAATTATAATCCAAACATGTCTTCTTTGCAAGTTTGAAACAATTTCCTTGGGTCCCTTACAACTGATACTGTAGTTCCATGAAAACATTCTCATAGTACGGACAGATAATTCAAAAATGCATTCATGATGCACTTTGCTACCAGCACCCTCTATGAAATATGTTTCCTTACATATATAAATGTATTACAATCATTCAGATAAGCTTTCATAATTAATTCCTCCTGGTCAGCATAGTGGCTAATCAAATCTTTTCACATGAAATAAATATCCTATTCTCATTAGAAATATGTATTCTATATAAATATAAATGAAAAATTAAAATATTATTCATATAAATAATAGCATGCAATTAAGAGCTAAAATCTATAATTTAACTAAAGATTACAACATACTCTATTAAATCAGGAAGACCTTTGTAGACATCTTCATCATCAACACTTTCTTCTGTGGGGAAGGGCCTACAGAAAGAAAAACAGCATTAATTATAGACAGCACTAATCTAGTGACAGAGTGGATTTTTGTTTGGTTTCTAAAATTTTCACACAAATTACTGTATGTTAATGTGTTTGCACATTCCTCTCTTTCTCTGATGAACAGCATAGGTGTATTTAGATTTCTAGATATGAATTGATACTTAATATAATAAAATACCCTATTGGATGGGGTTGTTATAAATCACCACTATTACCCATCATTGTTGGTTTTTCAGATGAGATTATTAACTACTCTTTTTAGCATAGGACATGGATTACAGGACTGGCTAGGGAATTTTGTCCATGTTTTACAAACATCATCCATTCATATATGATAAGGCTGCTGAATCAAATTATTCAAAAAGATGGATAACACCAAAGCATTTAGTCTTTCACCTTCTCTCATTGTCCACAATTATAGTTCATGAGATTAGGTTTGGTTGGGGATTTTTTGCTTCTTTTTGAAAACGAGAATCTTCCAAACTTTGCAGTTTTGCTGATTTTTAGAAGAAGAAAGAAAAGAAAGCCCCTTTGTCTTTACATAGATCAGCACTGCATCAGCCTGACTTACAACCCATGTGTCAGAATCATCACACAAGTTCTGTAACACTAACTGCTCATTTGTTCACTTTGTGTTTCAGCACAAGAAGTAAATATAGTTCAGGCACATCTGTTAAGCATACCAGAGGTCGCAGATACCCTTCAGAGCTTCTCAGGGGTCCAAAGCCTTGGTTAGCTGCCCACTGGGCAATTTGATTTACAACCAGAGAAGTCCTTACTGGCGGACACCGCCTTTACTGCCTCTAACAACTTTCTAAGGAGCATCACGCAAGAGGCATTATTCCCACCATTCACCAGGGCAGTAACATACCTTATTCCTGTGCCTAATGCAATAGGAGTGCGAGAAAGTTTTGAAAGTGTTTCTATCACCTGGAGAATAAGAAAACAGAAATCATTATTAGTTGTAGAACAGAAGCAATAAAACATTTTGTTCTCTACCGTTTAATTATCGGCAACATCATTTCACATAAAATGATATAAACGGACACAGAATCTGGCTGTACTGCACTTCCACAGATTTCCCATGAGCTGGTCTTCGGTGCTTTTGTACTGGGAGATGTGATGGGAGCACAAAGAGGAGAAAAGAGTAATCTCTCATTTACAAGTTTAGCACAAGTAAAAGCCAATTTAAGAGGATTTAAAACCAGGTCAAGTATGCCATACATTAGATGTTCAATTTACAATTCGACCCAGATGCAATTGTAATCATATTTTATCAGACTGCTCTGAAGAGTTTTTTTTTTTTTCCTAACTGTAGCTCCAGAAAGAAAATCCTTATGTATTAATTTGAGCTTTTCCAAACACTGGCCAGAAGAGGGAGCCAAATGCCAAATCAGCAGAAAGTCGCCTTTAGGACTGGCTTGCAAGGCAAAAGTAATCTATTATCAAAACAGGTAAAGCAGCAGCACACTTGAGCTCATAAGTTTCATTTATTTTCGGAAGATGGCAGCATTCTGGAAGACGTCATTCTAAGCAAATACCTCCTGTGAGTGCAGAACGTATAATAATAATGGAAATAAGAGAGGAAGAACATTAGGAAAGGTAGAATACACGTACATAAGTCACATACATAGAGTTTTTTGCTGTCAGCTGTAATGGTGTAAGACTAACTTGTACTCTGCCTAGCATGTTCTCTCTGTCACAAATACTTTCTCTTCTTTGGAGCTCTACCAGATTGACAAGTCTTATTTGCTGGAGAGAGAAAAAGAGCCGAACTGACACTGTCTGAATTTCCATAGTTCCAATGACAAGGTTCCCCTGAACCTCAGAGAAGTTTCAGGTTGGATCTTTACAACTAAAATCCAAATTAAGCTGAAGTGAAATCTCCAAAGGAAGTTTTTATTGGTAGTATCAAAATTCAGTATAGCAATTCTACATTCCATGGGCATTTGAGCATAATCTCTACAATTTAAATTGTTTATTTTTGAAGTTCTAATTACAAGACTAACTTGACCATAAACCATAGAGTTCAAAGGACATCTCTCAAAGGAAGGGCAATGACATGTTTACACAGGAGAATGACAAAGTAAAAGCCACAGAGAATAATCACCAACTACAGAACTTAAACTAAAGTTACAAAGCCTCCAAAGAGAACTAGGTCTCATACGCACATTAGCAGAAGTCTGAATGAAGTTATACTACTCCTGTGAAAGGGACATTTTGGATTCATTTAAGCTGCTATGAAAATTAATGTCACAGCAAATCTGGTTTTGCCTTACAGAGAAGTCAAAGAATAATAAAAAAAATAAATCTGCTATGAACAATCAAAGGTGCAAGCATTTCAATTTCACTACGAATAGAAGAATTGCAATACAGCCTAGCCTAAATTTTGAAAATTACAAACACAAGTTGTTTGAATAAACAATAAAGTTAATTTAAAACTATTTCACATTAGTCAAAAGGTCAACAAGGAAAAAAAAGACTCCTTCAAAAAGTCTTGCTGTCCTGGTGAGTTCTGGTTTCCATACTAGACAAGAACCTGCCTCTGCACACCTGTGAGAATCCCAGTGCAAGGACTGCCACATAAGACAAGACATTGTGAAAGTTAACTGAAAACTAAATAGCTGGCAAAACAATCCGTCCTGACAGATGGGTCAACACTGACTGGCAAAATCACAGGAGAAGAAGTTTAATGATTATCAAAACAGAGTGGGGGCAAGTCTGGTGAACTAAATAAAGCTTTCTTGTGTCAACATGTTATTTCCCAGCATACAGAAAATATTTTGCCAACTATTCCACCCACTCAAACACTTTTCCTTCGAGGGATTCTCACTTATCTAGCACAATCAAACCTAGTAGTAGTACGGCTTACTCTTCACAGTTAATTTATGGTTGCTTCAAGATAAAATGAAAAAGATCTGTACAACAAAAAAATATCAATTTTAGGAAGATAAGTAGCAAATGTTATTCCCAAAATGTACCACCAAATTACATTTTACAGGTATCAACATGAACACAAACAAAATCTAGACTTAGAAATGCAGAGGAACAGTAAAACTTTTTCAGGAACTGATGGGAAATCTTTGGCCAGGGGCTGGAGGGAAAACAACCTTCCACACTGTGGAAGCAAGAAAAGTGTTTATGACAAAATGCACACACAGAGTATGAGAGGGAAAGGAACTGTATGACTAGAGAGAAGACTACTACTAATTTTCACTGCTAGAGAAGTTCCAGCACTGCAGGAAGAGCAAACTTACATGCTAGGAAGGCAGATTTCTGAACACTGGATACTCCACTGAGAATAAAATGGCAATCATCACAACAGCTGCCAGTATCCCATTAGATATACAGTGCATTCTCCAGAAGAACATGAAAAGGCATGGCCATGCTGGCATCACAAAAGGGGAAAGGTCTTGGACAGAGATCGCTATTCCTCTATTTCAACATAAAACAAGAACTTAAGACCATTAACCACACCAGTGTGTATTTCAGATTGAAATACACAAGTGAAGAGAGACATAAATTCCACAAAATAAAAGGCAAAGCTGGTCTATATAGCACAGCTTAAAACAGTGCTCTGTCAAGACACAGAACTGTTTCTACCGATGGATCTTTCTTGCTACTGTGGTTTCCTTAAAGAATTCTGAGAACATGTCAGGAATACTTACACAAGTAATCATATGTGAAACTCCCACTTCTGGTCAACACACTATTTCAACATAAGATAGATGTAAATGTATTTGCTCCAACATTAAATGGGGCACACAGATTCTCCTTCCACATTGACATTTCAGTGCTTTGGTTCTGAGCCACTGCAGGAACTTTTTAACAGTTCTTCAATTTTTAAGACCGTGGGGAAGGCTGCAGTCATGCATGGGCCAAGTTGTCACAAACACAGTTTCAAAAGACGTGCATCAAAACAATCAAAGCAAACAATGCAAAATGCCTGATTTTCAACTAACTGACAAAGACAGACTCAGGATTTTTTCAGAACAGTGCTAGTTTGAACAGTTAACATGAGGGAAGCTATAATATAGTGCAATTCTGAACTCCAAAATTACAGTGCACAGACATGAAGTCTGTAACATTCAATTTAATACTTTTCATGTACTTTTTTTGCCTTGCTCTCTTCCTTTCAGCAGAGCTTTAATCCATTTTACTCATTGAACCCTAAATGACTGGCCAGTTCTCTTCCACAGCAAGGACTCAGACAGATGCTCCTGAACTTTTGAGGCTAAACCGGATCTTAACTGAAGCGCAAAAGTATCACTCCTTGCTTGTACAAAGTCCAGAATAGGGCTTCCATAGCTGCCTCTGCTCTGCAACAAACATGTACAAAGGGCTGTGGGGCCTTCACAGCTGTTACCAGGACAGGCAGGGAAAACTAGATGCCAAGTAAAGATTCGTAATTATGTTCTGGCTAGCTACACCACATGAAAAAAAAAAATACTTATAATCTAAAACATCCTGCAACGACTACATCCCTTCACACTGGAAAACTCAGTAACACTGTGAGTCTCCTGCAATGAGTGTGAAACTGGGAGGTGTTAGCAAGAGACTTTCAAGCATAAAAGGAAGCCCCACCTGCACCCGCCTCCATATAGCACCTTCACATTGACTAATGCCCTTAGACAGAGGTTAAGCAATTCTTTAGAAGTCGCATCAAAGCCACACTCGCTTCAAGAACATGTGAACAGCCAAGTTTGTTTTTCAGTACATAGCAAGTTTATGCAAAATATGACACAAAATTAAAATCTACAGCCCCGCAACAGGAACCATACCTCAGCCCATGCCCCAGTGAGTGGCTCTGCTCCTCATTCATGTTTTGGGTGCAAGTCTCACACTAGACTAACTTTTTACTTCATTACGTAGTCTAACAGCAGGTTTTCTTTGGCTTGGTATTTATTATTGTTTCACTTGACTTACTGCTGTAGGTCA
>JAVSBS010029302.1:11294-22371 GCA_033124195.1 Coracias cyanogaster | reverse complement strand
TGTAGGTCAGACTCTCCAGTTTATGTAAGCACTTTCATATCTCTCACCAAAATGTTATTTTGCGATTTTCTGCAGCTATAGTCTTCAGTAAATCACACCAGATATTGCTACGCATACTTACAGCAGTAGTACACTAGAGGGACTATTTTACTTCTTTCCATAGCAGTGGTGTGTCTGAGTTTAAAATGTGCCTTATTAAATATTTCGGTGGGGGTCACTTTTTAATCTTGTTTCTTAAAATAGAACTTGCAAATTATGCAGTTCAAGAACAAAGTATGCTTTAAAAGTACTTTTCCATTTTTAGAGGAAACAGAAGTCATTTTATAACTCTCTCCCCAAGCAGACATTTCCTTCCTATTGACAGCTGCTGTCAGCAAGAGGCCCATATTTATTTTTCTGATGTTTACCTAAACTAAAAACATGATGTGATCAACAAATGTTGAAAGCAACAGTTTCATGCCAATAAAACCTAGAAAGACTCACTTGTGGGTTAGATCTTCAAAGCAGCTCTTTCCACATATGCACTTAAATCAGGGTATGTGTTTCTAAGACACAGTAACGCCAGCAATAATTCACAACCATATATCTATCAAGTCTTCTTTTAAAACCTGGGCACCTAGCTTGCTATTTGAGTGTTACATTTTCTTGAAAACTTTGCTTTAGTCTCTCCCTTGAAGAGAATTTATGTTGCAGACACATAAAAACAGATCAGCATAACAAAAAGCAGTTATTTGCCAATGAAAAACACTTCCAATACCAGTTCCAGTATTTCCAATACTTTTTTACATGCTGCTTTTTGATATATGCACCTGAGTTTCTTCCCAAACAGGTCTTATTTTACTTTGTCAAATTTGGGGAACAAAACAAAACAAACAAAATCTTCACTTATCAAGGAATACTAATCCTTCAGAGAGTTCACAAGCTCCCTGGCTAAGGTTTATCTCAATTCCAGTCTCTGGATTAGAAGAATGATCCTGAGCACTCACGTTCAAGAAAACTTCAGATCTCTAATTACATGTCTAATATGCCCCCTTAACAACTGACTTTGAAATAGTTCTGTTTGGTTGGCTGACTTTCAGTTACATAGAAGTCCAGCAGTGTAAATACTATACAAAAATAATATCTGTTTTACACTCAGTTGTAACTACTCTTAAGCTGAGAGAGCCTGGTGGCTGCATAAGACTGGTTTAGATACCACCATCTCAAAGGAAACTAGAGCTGCTACTTGCTTTCTTGGAGAAGTGAACACACCTGTATTTTGTTATTCAGAAAGAAGGATGTTTTTCTGTCCATGCCTGAATGGATAGAATCTGCATGTCTTAGCATTCTTCACTTTTGCATGCAGCACCAGTATAATTAACCCTTGTCATTTTAAGAATCCAATACTTCAAAAGCCTGTCTCAAGGACACTTAAATTTCCATTGGTATTTGCTCATTTAACACAGGATACGTTATAAAAAATAAATACTATGCTCCATTATACGTGAGCTTCTAACTTGTTTCCAGGTAAAATTTATCAGCATGACAACCATTAAGACAAAATGGTTACACATACTTTAGAATACTTATCAAGGCTACATGACATTTTCTGTGGTTTTTTCTCACTTCATAACCTAAAAACTTTGATTGAAAGAAGAGCATAATGGTTTTGATATGACAAATGTCAGGGTTTAATTTAGTAGGAAAAATTCATCCTGTAGTCTTTTAGGGACTCAAGAGTATTGAAAAGGGAGGGAGTCTTGACATATGTAATGTGCACATATTAATTATTTGGAAATATACATACACTGCCCAGAGCTCTGGGCAGATTATGATTAAAAAAAAAAAAAGCTAACACAAATAGAAATCCAAGGTTCCTAGAGGAAAAAAAGGGCATGTACAGTCTGCATCACTAGTGTAAGGCTCTTACAAGGCCAATTCCAAGTGTCTCATATCCAGGATACTTCAAAGCCACAACTGCTACTCATGCCCACATGCTCAGTGAGCTTTCATTAACCTGTTTTCACTCATACATAAGATTGGAGGAGAGATGGGGAAGAGAAAAAGATAAACAATCATTTTATGTCTCTATCACTCAGAGATAAGAGGAAACTAATACACATAAATATATTTCAAAAGACTTACACTAAGAAAAAAGGTTTATCATTTGCGACTCTGCAGTTTAACAGGCCCTGGACAACCGTGGATCAATACTTCATCTGGCTCAGAACTGGGATGAAAGTATCTTAATATTTTACCAACATATCTTAATATTGAATCAAAAGACCTCTAGGAACAGTTACATTTACATTTAATTTCTTTGACAGATGTGAAAAAAGAGATGTAGCCAGAAAACTCCACAGTGATTACACAGCTGCTGACCTAATGAGTGTATTACTCGAAGTAAAGTGTGTTTATAAATCAAATTGAACATTTTCTCTCCATCTGCCTTGTTCTGGTATTGTGTTAGTACTCTGTGTTGGTTCAGGTTAGTTTTAATCAAACCACAAGCCTCTAGGGAAGGAGAAAGAATGAGAGGTTTTTTTTTAAAAGCCAGACTGAATGAAAACTCATTTTTAAAAAGGGGGGGGAGGGGGGCAGGTGCTAAAAGGCAAACCCTTCCTTCCACTTAATGGCACCTCTAACAGTCCCTTAAAAATGAACAGCAAATTTCCGATACCAGGTATGCAAATATGCCTTCAGTAAATATTGCTATGGCACACACTGAAATGTTGAAGTCATAGACACAAACATGTGAAACACAGTTTGCAGCCTTAGCACCCACACCAGCATTTCCTTAGGAACACATCTCCAGCAGGGAGAAATAGAATAGCCTCATTCTGATTTCACATATATCACAACACTGATTTTCATCTCTCCAAATAACGAAATGCAAGCTTTACCAGTAGAGCACTGATAGCGGCAATCCAAAGGAAAGTCATAAATTTCCTCTCCACAGGGGTAATCATCAGCTGTGGGATGCTGCCTATTTCCTCTCTGACAACACCTTCAGCTACCCAGATTCTGGCATCTCTTGTCCATGTCCATTCTTCCATTTCTACTGGACTACATCCTCAGGAAATACACCTGAGAATTACTCTGTCCTTCTTTCCCATCAAGGCTTAGGGCTGGCATAGTAGCACCAAGGCCAGTAGCCCAATTGTCCCAGGAGAACCACGGCAGAGTTCTCTGCTGAGGTTGTGGCTCAGCACAACCCCGAGCCAAGTTTTTTGTGACTGACAGGAGCCTGCCAGCAACTCTAAAAAACAGTTTGAAACCAGGTGCCAAATGCTTTTATGCAGAGGCAGCGAGGGTAACTGTAAATGCTGGTGTTGGCAGTCATGTGCGCTTCCTCCAAAGACAGAGCCCCAGCTGCCAAGGAGAGCTCAGAGGTGGTGCTGCGCTGCTGGGGAAAGCGTGCCCAGCTCTGGGCACCACACATGCAGTGCCCTAGGGAAGTCTCAGCTTGTCTCCATTCTCTCCAGTGTCTCTCCATTGTCTTTATGGATAAAGCAGCAAGAAAGTCTTTCTCCAGACAAAAAAAAAAGTCAAGACAAAAAACCTCCCGGGTGTCACCTCTTTCTGTTTGTAGATAAGCTAACTACAGAGATGCAAACTGCATCTCTGTAGTTCCCCAGGACTTCAAAAGCCCTGGTGAACCAGCAACTATAAAAGATGCAACAACTTCTGCAAACCCTTGTAAGGAGGAGAGGAGAGGTGAGGTGAAGCATGGAGGAAGGCTGTTTGGCACCAGGAAGGCAAGCAGAGCCAGAGACTCAGCATAATTAAAAAAAAAAAAAAAAAAAAAAAAAAGACCCCAAACACACAAACACCACTCTGGAAGATACAAAAGGACAGATGACTTGATGTCCAAAAGGATAGGTTAAGGCTGGCCGTATTTTCCCCGTTTAGTAAAAATAGCACATCTGACATTAAGTTAGAAATACCCAAAACTGAAGAGTTCGGTTGTTGTTTTCTTTTCACATCTCTAAACTATACAAAGCAACACTTGCTATCATACTTTTACACCACAGAAGTAAAGTATCTATAGGGCTCTTCTCCAAGACAGTAGTTAAAATAAAAACATATATGTGGATTCCAAAAATAGGAAGGGGCATGTTGGACCTCTCACTAACCAAGTGCCTCCACTACCCTTTTTGCACACTGAACATTTTTAACATTTTAGCCCTTTTATAAGCAGTGATAGGCCTAATCACACAAACTCCTGACTGGAACACTGGGACTGGCAGATATAACTACACAGGACTGCATACACAACTCACAAACAGTAATTTGCAGAAGAAAAAAAGAAAAGAAAAAGAATAAAAGCAAAAGACACACCCATCCCACAAAAAAAAAAAAAAAAAAAGAAGAGAAACAAAACCGAATGCTCTCCAAGAATTTGTAAAACTCAATGCCATATTATTAAGACCATAATAAACAGGTTTTTAATGATCGATATCCAATTATGGACATAAATGTATACACATCGAACAAAAATTGTGCTTAAAAACCCATTTTTTTCAAAACTTAGGTCAGTGACAAAGCTACAGTTGCTAGTCCAAACGCATGAAAGGTTTCCTGAACAGTTCTGCTCTTAGAAGGAACTGAAAGAGTCCAAACTGCACAAACAGCAAAGTCGTGTTGATCTCTTGGTTCATTATGTCCAAAAGGCCAAGAGACTCACCAAGGCAAGCACTGTGGAGGGAGTTTTTCAGCAGCCGCTTCCTGTCTGCAGCTTGTGGTTTTGCTTCTATGAATACCTTCCAGCCCTCACCATGCCTTCAGGAGGGTTAGCTTTGGGTTCGAGTTTTTTCAAGATGTTGCTTAAAGACTGACAACCTTAATTCAAGCCCTGCTGTGATATAAACACACCACTTGAACGCTGCAGCTAGCAGCATGAGTGCAGACTACCTTCAAGCATACTATCCTCGTAAAAAACAAGGAATGAAATGTGATTTTGTCCTTTCTGGTGCATTTATTACATTTCCAGCTCCCTTCATAATAAACTCCATAAGGATAACCTACAAACAGCATCTTCAAATTGTATTCAGGTTTAATCAAGCACTCACTTTCAATGCTTTATAAACACTTCTATTGATGATATCACTAATTTTTTTTACCATGTAAGGGTCATAACACTAAACAATCAAGGAAAACCCACCTTTTTCCTGCATTTTAATATAAACAATTTTTTCCTAAATCTATCTATTTAAAAATTCTTAATGACAGGGAGATTATCAAAGGTGTTAAGACTTTGAAGATAAATTATTTTTTTTAAATAGGAATGTACGTAAGTCAGTGCTGTTTTTCAAAGTTACTTCTTTTGTCACTGTCCTTTAACAGATTTCAAAAGATTATTTTTACATGTTCGAAAAGAACAAGCAAATTCTCTAAACTGCAACCACCTGTTTGTACAGTAGGTATACATTTTAGGTGTTCTTGACCTTGGATGTTTAAAATTAGCATACAAATATTTTAGAAGGAAACAAGTGCTTTCATATTCATTATTGATTGCACCTAAATACTGTTTTACGTAAGCATGCTGGAGTTTAAGTGACATGTGGTTTCTTCATTCCCACTGTATTATTTCACTTCAATATTTAAACCGATTCCATGCCAATTTTGATACTAGCAAGAAGGATATTCAGAGTAGACTGCACAATGGAGATTTTCTTCGTCTCTTCTGCTAAAAGCAGAGGAAGATCTTTCTCTTCCTGTCTTAAGTGAACCAGTCACTGCCACGCTTCTCCCTTTTCTGAATTTACTTTAACCATATAAATACTTTACCACTATAAATTTAGCTAGAGCATGGCTTCGCTGAATAGTACCAAGCCACACTTGAACCATGAACTGAATTTACTCCAGTACACAATCACTGAAGATAAGGATGTTTATTAGGGGTAAACACACAGTATGTCCCCTTATTCTCTGCAAGAAAAAAAAAAAAAAAATCCCCTGCTACAGTAGGCAGTGCAAAGGGAAGTGAGTTTTTCTCTTTGATGCAATTACCCTCCAACTCCATCACAGTGGCCTACAAAAGCCCAAAGCGATCTTTCAAGCCTCACACTCTCAAGAACTCTCTTCTGCACAGAAGAGACATGGGATTGGATCAGTCCATCACAAAAGCATTGTGCTTATCTTCAGCACTACAAAAAGATACACACTACACAGGACAGCATAACTCACTTGCACTGTCTTCCACTTAAAAATCATGATCTTTGATACAGGATAAAAAAAAAAAAAAAATCAACTTACATTATAGAAACCCGATAAAAGCAGTGGTTTGGTTTTCTCACTAATCATCTGTTCATTTCGATTTAAAAAAAATGACTACACTTACTGTGGTGAAAGAAAACACAAAGTGAGATTTATGTTCTCATTACGTTTGTACCTACCTAATTCTATTTGAGCTGGATGCTTATACTGAAAATTACAAAATTAATGAGAAAAGCTTGCTAATTTTATATGCTACTGCTTAATTATTCTCTTGCTTCATTCCCTTGAAAATGCAGCAGCTTGCAGGTATTACTGTTCTCCGCAGAAATAGTACTGCACTTCCAAAACACCACTAGAGAACTGCACAACCAAGGGAATGTGGAATTTCTGTCTGGTTTTATTTTTAAAAAATCTTTGTAATATATTTGTATTTAACAGTGATAACCTACAAAATACTACTACAGTGCTTGACTGACACCATACCCTCCTTTGCGCTGACACTGATGCTGTCCTTATGCTGCCTACAACAAAATAAAGCAAGTCAGACCTCAGAGAGCTTACCATCTCAAAGATCAGTTAAAAGACAGAAAAGACAGACAAATAAGATTCTGAAGAGTAGTTCAGTTAAAATTACTTTTTTTTTAATTTTCATTTTATCTCTTTAGGCCACTGCTTCTTCCCAAGCCAGCCACCTACAAACACTGTAAAACACTGTACAAAAGTATTTGAATACAAACAAAGAATACGAGAATAATGGTAGAAGATCAAAGTCTCCTCACCTCCATACCACACATAACATTATATGAGGTGCCCATATTACTGAAAAACACAGAGTCATAACCAGATCTCATAACAACCCTATGTCAGTGGTGCATGCTGTCCCAAGTCCTTCCCATCAACCAAATATAAAATAGAGGTACATCCCAAGCACTCTATGTTCTATGACAAGATGCCATCTCCAGTAAAGGAAAACAATGTTTGCTTTAACTCTTCATGTCTGGAGGGGTTTCAGGCACTATTTCTCTTACAGGAAAAAAACTAAGCTTTAAGTACTATTTTGAAGAATGCTTAATTCTCCTGTTGTATCAATACCTGAAGATGCATGACAGCCAACATGCCTGATAATAATCTAAAACTGCAGCATCAGACCAAAACTGCAAAGAGGAATCAAATTTCTTTATCATATATCTACAATGCTAAGTGGCTCATAGCAGATGTCCTTCAAACAGGCACTTGTTCTTCAGTTTTCACTTTTATGGAGATTTAAAATAAAATTTTGAGTTCTTCAAGTACGTGATAGGGATCATACTGTGTATTTTTAGATGTAGATACTGTGACATATAAAAGCAAACCACAGATACCTATCACTAGCCATTTAGTTATACTTAATATTAAGATGTCTCCTGGGATTTCACCAGCACTATTGACTTCAGAATTTTCTGTCCTCTGCCTTGTGCTCTTCAGTCACTTCTTTCTGCCCTGCACTTTGGCTTGCTGTGCTAACCCAGCTGTTAGCATGATCCTGCCATAAACTGCATGAGAGAATTGATATGCAGAGAGAGAGGGAGGGACTGATTTCTTATAATGTTATTCTAAAGGGCAGGTGAGCTGCTCTGCTTATTTCCCAGCTCAGCCACACCAACAGGAACACCGGCATGACAAAGGGAGCAGAGCAAAATAGAAGCAGTAACTTCTGACATTAATATTGCCTCTTCAAGTACAAAGGACTATACTTCACTTTTACTTGATAGGGTTTATAGGCATTTCCAAATATTTTGTGTGGAATTGTGCTTAAAAGCATTTGTGAAAGGGCACAGGACTGAACACATCCCAGATTGGCAAGAGGTTATATAACTTCACCTATAGCCAACTTCAGTCCTAATTATTCATGACAAAAGCACCAGAAGCACATAAGAGTTCAATGAAACTCTTCACATGAATGAGTTGTGCATTTCAGTCCAATATGGTGTGTCCAAACCAAACACAATATCCAGAGTGTTACTTAGTCCCACTACAGTCAATCTCAGCAGGGGTCTAACAGTGAACAAATACAAGATCAGCTGCACGCAAGCAGATACCCCTAGGCAACACACCATGAGTAATGCTGAGAACTGTTCTCTCTCCTCGACAGGAATAAGCTACTAGAAGAGGCCATGCTTTATGAACAACAAGTTCCCATATCCCATATCTTTTGCAGTTAACACAAAGTCATTTTGGGAAGATAAAGCTGGAAAAAAGTATGTTGCAATTAACCAACCTTGTATAAGCACTCTGCTTTTATCTAACATACAATATGAAAGATAAACCTTACATGATACTAACATTCTCCTTGTTTGTCATAGGTATCATGGTCTCATTGAAAGACAGTAGTTGTGGTACAGAGTTTAATTTTCATGGGTCAGCTGCCTGGAGTGGGGGATAATTTCAAATATCTAAACCTTCTTCAGGTTATAAAAAAAATAATAATCAGAAGCTTCCCCATAAGCACAGGTTGGGAGCAAATGTTTTGAAGCTGCAGTCCATGTACAGCAGCAACAACCTAGCTTGAGTTACACCTCTACCTACCCCATTTCATATCAAACTCCAAATCTAAAACAGAGATCAGTTAAAATGTATGCAAGTTGATGAATGCTAAACAAAGTGACTGAAATGGACTCAGTGCCAAAATTTCAAAGAAGCTGCTATTCATCAGTGCTCATAGTTTTATCCCACGCTAACTGTAATGTTTCTTAAAATTGGATCCCTCAATATATCTCACTTTTTATTTAGCAAGCACTAATTTTACTGCTCACAGATATTTCCAACAGCAGAGAAATTCCCTTGCTGCACTCATACCAAAAATAGTAGCCTCAGGGATGAGATAGCATCAAAAACAGTGAAATAAAGCAACGCTTAACTGAGGCAGATAGATGAAATGTAATCTTCAGACAGCAGTGAAGTCAGAGGGTTTGGATAGTGAGAGAAGTTTTGGGAAAGATGAGAGATGTCAACAGGAGAAAGATGTGAGAAGGGAAGTTGAAAGAGGGAGGGTGAGGCAATGGAGGAAGAGGAGAAATCTCGTTCTAGGAAAATAACGCTGTCAGCTTCTGAAGGTGTTTGAGATGACAAAAACGTCATCTCAAAAACTAGAAAACATAACACAACTGAAACCAAACCTGAAAAGCAAATGAAATATAAAATGAGAACAAAGTAAGTCATAGTTCCCTCAAGGGTAATTTGTTTCCAAAAAAGATGCTCCATTTTTTCCACAAAAAGGAACAAAAACATCAACATATGAGTCTTATTTGTTGGCTATATTAAGACTGATACTTCATTTTGCTGTAGCTAAGGTACATACAGCATGCACAGCACACAACAGATTTTATGAGGTGTGTGCATCAGCTCAGTGCAAGGTACAGCGTTTGTTCTGAAGTTAAATCTAAACTTTTGAAAAGTTTTGATTACTGCTGTTCAGGAATAACAATCATTTAAACCACTCATACAATATTTTCAGGTATCATTTGTACAGTAGACTGGGGAAAATGAAGCTTTTAAGACATGCGTTACAAGAAATTATAATTGTTTATTTTCTATTAAGATGAAGATCTAGTTTTTGGTCACAATTTAGTGTTACATATGTAGCAAACAAGCCAGGCTACTGCAGTACAAGTTTAATTTTTCAGTGGATTTTTTATTACTTATGTACTTGCGTTTCTCAGTGTCTTTGACACTAAGAGCATGCACCACATAGCTTCCATCTTCAGAAGCCTGCTACAACTTACTAAGTTGCAACAGAGCAGGAAAGGAAAAAGGGCTTCTGACACGATTCACTGCCTTGCTAGCTCAAGGCTCCTTTGGCTCTGAGAAGCTTCACAGCAATGGGATTTTTCCCTTAAGTGCTAACACACATCCATTTAAAGCCATCATAAAGTCTGAGGAATTCTGTCAGATGGATTTTTTTCTACCATCTGAGCAGCTTTTATACAATGGTACCAAGTCACAAGACGTTTTTGAGAAATGCTGACCTTGCTTTTAACATTTTACCTAGCATTATGAAACAAATTTATAGCTCAATTCCCTTGCATATTCAGAGCTCTGCACTTGCAAATGTGCAAGGAAATGCAAGTTACTGTGATACCATACCTACATGAATGGCCAATTTCACTGTGTCTGAGCAAATTGTTTCAACATCCACATACATAGCAGAACAAGATCTAATATTCCCAAGTAATTAATGACAGGACAAGAGGTAATGGCCCCAAGTTGCGCCAGGGGAGGTTTACATTGGATATCAGGAAGAATTTCTTTACTGAAAGAGTGGTTAGTCATTGGAACAGGCTGCCCAGGGAAGTGGTTGAGTCAACATCACTGGAGGTGTTCAAAAAATGAGTAGATGTGCTTTGAAGCATGGTCTAGTGGTCAGGGAGATGTTGGATGAAGTTTGGACTTGATGATCCTAGAAGTCTTTTCCAACCTAAATGATTCTATGAATCTATAATTAGTAAGTTCAGTAACTTCATCTGCTAGTTAGTATCTATTAATGAGCATATTTTCCATTGAATTAGGGGACTAAAGTTTTTAAAATAATCTCATGATTTAGCATAGAAAATGGTTCAACTTCTATGTGAGCTTACATAATTTTTACTTGGTAAAAGCAATACTTTCTCTCAAATGCTTGTAAGAACAGTTGCCTCTAAACCTGCACCTGTATTCATCTTCACTTCCCATTTCTGGGAAACCACTTGGAAAATAACATTTTCAATTTTGTCTTTCTCTACAAATTAGTGCAATAAGGCATCTTTCATACCTCCAAGAGAAATATACACCTAAGGAGAAAAAAGTTTTATGCTCACTAACACTTATTCACTCTCCTGCCCCTTGCTTCGCTGCTTCAAAACCT
>JAVSBS010029301.1:109530-129530 GCA_033124195.1 Coracias cyanogaster | reverse complement strand
TCTGGATATTTATGCTTCTCTATAAAATATTTTTTATCATTGATTAATGCATTTTCATACTAATATTTCATATAACCTCCTAGAAACAAAAAACAATCTAGAATGAGGTAATAGTTAATAAAAAGCTACATAGGATTTTTTGAAATCTGTTAGAAAGGATGAGTCAATTAAACCATCAGAGATAAAAATTAGAAATATGATGATAAATGAGGTTTAAAGTAGTTAGCATTAATCATTACTAATGATGAACAAAGACTAGTCAATAGTGACGTGCTTAGGTATGTAAGAAACAATGTAAGGAATTTCTGGCAAGAACAATAAATGGTGGTTTTTGTGTTTACTTAATTGGAATTTGGTATTTTCTTTAAAAGTAAAAGCTAGCACTCTATTTCTGTGATAATTTGTTAGTTCCATGTGATGCCCATGAGGCCATGGGTAACTCTTCTATGGTAAAAGGAGAGATTTCTTCTGCTTCATATTAGGACTTGTTATTATTAGGAGAAAATCCTTTTCTTATTTAGCCCTCCAATGCTTAGTAAAATTGCCTGTATACAAAGAAAATAGATGAGGTTCAAAAGGATAGTAAACAAGTCCCATTCAAAAGCAATAATGGAACAGTGTAGAAAAATATTTGAATATTTATATCTTCCTCTAAATGTGCAGAAAGTAAAATACACACTGCAAAAACTCTCTTTTGTGTTTTGATAGATACATAATCCCTGTTAAATTCACTCAATGTTTTCTCAAAGACATGCTTACCATATTCTTCTGTCTAAAGGCTCTTTCTGGTAGAATGGAAAGAAAATATTTAAGTAGAAAAGAAATGGCCAGTTAGCTGAAATTTTGTGGTTCTAAAGGAACTCATAATAATAGATGGGAATTTTCTTCAGCTTTTTCTGAAGGGTACATAATTTAATGACTCAACCCATAAACTGGAAATCATGAAGATGATACAAAATTGCTTCTGGGTTTTTTCCTATGCTTTTGCTCCTAGTGGATATCAGATCCAGTCATGTTGTTTATGTTTCCCCATTTTAAAAAATAATGCCATCTCTGGTTTCAGAGTGCATGAAGCCTCTCACAGTTATGTAGCATACAAAAGTACCGGATGTATTTTTTATAGCAAATAGTCAGGCAACAACATTTAATAGAAAGTATCTGAGTTAACTGTAATTTCTAAATGAGTTAAAGATGCCTAATCAGAGAGTATCCCTCTGAGGGATGCACAGAGGCAACTAGCATGTCTAGCTTAAGCTTTGGTGAAGTGCTAAACAGGCTGGATTTCACTAGAAACCCCTGGAAAGCATTCACACAGTCTACACATGACAGAGGACAGAGGTAGGTGGATACAGGAAAACCTTCGCTAAGTAGTTACATTCTCTGAGGCTGGTATAGACACAACCACAGGAGGACACCCTATGCAAGCAGCAATGGACTACACAATCCTCACCATCTTCTTGAAAACATAGCTGTATGTAAATCCTATAATTATATTGTTACTGTTTCAAGTACTTGAAATCAAAGTTCTTGCAAAGTCTATTCTTAACGAATTTCTGGTTCACATATTGTAGTTGAAAGGAGTTTTTTGTAATACTTCACTGCTTTTATTTCAGCATGTTCAAAAATATCAGATTACATATATATTTTTCCCTCTAAACAAAAGTACCCATATCAAAAGATAGCATATTTGATGTCCTGTATATTATAGCACCATTCATCCATATACTTTTGTATCAAATGAATGTTAAAAAATGTATATTTTTGTACAATTCCATTTTTAAGTAACACTTAAAGCCAAATCAAAGCAACTCAACTATAGTATTTGTTTTACTGATTTGTTTCACTTATGATCTAAAATCAGGAGAAAGAGCTCCTGGATTTCTTGGTTCTATTTGTTTAGATAATCTATGACTACTTCATAAAATAGGTAATTTAGTAATCCAGTTTTAGAAACTGCTTCTTCTAATTTTTATATTTGCTTATTTTTATTATTTCTGTTATTATTGTTGTTTTACAATAGACATAACCATGTCAGAGGTGAGTAAATTAGCAGCAAAAATCTTTACAGTGAAGTTCCAAAGATGACACTAACAGAGCAAATTTTGTCAGAACACCCTTTCATATTTTTGTGACTTTTTATTGTCCTAAAGAACACGGATAATAGAAGAAGATACAAAGTAAACAATCACAATTTATTGTGATAGATATCCTTGTTAACTGCCTATTTGAATTCACCTTGAATTTTGACATTTAATAAAAAGTGCTACTATTAGATTTGTAGCAAAAAGTTGTGTATGATACCAAGACTGAAAGGATGGAATTCGGATACAAGATAGTCATACATCATAACTGAAGTGGATAAAATTAAACTGAGTCTGTTTGATTTTATGTTGAGAATGGAAAACAATTGCTTTCCCAAAGAAGAAAGGATAAGTAGATAGAAGCTGAGATGGTGATGTACATAAGCAGAGTGCAGCTTGCACATAAGGAGAAGCACATAAAATAGGGGCAAGCAAAACAAAACAAGGAGTAAAAAGGTCAATTCAGCTATTATTTGAATTCGTATATGCATGAACTAAATGCCATTACATTTATTGAAAATGTTAAAATGCTGTAAAACTCGGTAGTAGTGTTACACTGAATGAAACACTTGCATTTTTTTGTGGAGTAACTAGACATAGTCATAACCAACTGTACTTGACATGATTACCAAAAATTAAACAAAACCTCTGCTTAAAAGTTTGAATAAGCAGCTCCAGACCTCCTGAACAAAGCAACATAGTTAATGGTAGATTTTCTTTGCGTATAATGAATTAAAAAATGACTCACAGTCTGAAAGCTTCCAAGTATGGTATGTGACTTAACAAAACTGAAACTGTTAAACCACTGTTCCTATAGGTCTTCCGAAGTCCTGTTATTCAAGTAGCTAATGCAAGACATGGATTTACAAAGAGAATTTTGAATCCTAAAAATAGTAAAACCTGCTGACTTGGCTCGGTCTAGAAGTTGGCACCTCCACTACATTTCAGCACCCTGAGTTTTGCAAGACTGCAGATCTCACAACCAAATTACTGAATCTGGTTTCCTTGTGGAGAGTACATGATTCATACTGCCTCAAAATGCTTTCACTAACCTAAATACTTCCAAGTGTACAAGCATAAATATACGAAGAATTTACATTTTTTAAATGCTTAGTATTAAGTGGTAGAAAACTATTTTTAATTTCACCAAAAAAAGAGAGGAAATAATTTTCAATTTATTAACAATAACATCTAAAAAAATAATGTAATGGCTAATGGGATCCTTCAGGGACTGATTGGCAAAACTAAGACTGAGTACTGGAGGTTTTCAGTATATGATTGGACAGGGTGCTAGATAAACTCATCTAAGCTCCCTTTCCCACAAAAGGTTGTCTCAGATGATCTTTCAAGGTCTCTTCCAACTTGGGCTTTTCCATAATTCTATGATGCTATTGAAACTAAGTTCCAATGCTGCAATGTTTGTCTTATGCTAAAATTCTGCCGTTTTAGTATCTGATTTGGGACAGTAGTCCAGGCTTTCTCTGTAGCTCTGTACAGAGAAAATTGTGAACCCCTAGAAGATACTTCATCTCATCTGCCCTGAATAATTTTCTTTGGAAGAGGAGTCCCTTTCCGGAGTTCTCTTCTTTCACCAGTAAAGTCTGGTGTGCAGTTTGGATGCTAGGGAGATCTATGTGGATTTAAAACTGTCCAAAGTTTTTACTTAAACAGGATGTACAGGGCCAAGTGTTTGGTGTTGTACAAACTTGAAGGATGGACTCTTCATTAGTCTATTCATAGTGCTCTTTCTAGGATGTCATTTCCCTTTTTTAGAGCGTTCTTAGTGTCAAAAAAAATAAGCTTATAACCTATCTTGTTTCTTAAACTAGCTCTCCACACATGTATGTTGTCTGTCTTGTCAGGTGTATATTTTACAGATAGCAAAACTGAATGGATAAATAATACACAAATATTAAAAGTAAAATCTAAGCACCACCGATATTAATAAGATTTTAACGCTTGATATTAGTGGTAAACAAAATTGTACCATTGGACCCCAAAACTAAAACCTATAGTACCTAGCTTTACCACATAACTTAAGTGATTCTCTTGAAAATCAATATAAATGGGTTGTTAATTGCCCATTTTTACTTCCTGTTATATCCTTCTATATAATGATGTCCACTCTTATTCTCATACAGTATATCAGTGGAAAGACTGTTAAATCACCAAATCTTTCCGCTGCTATTTTTATTAACTAGTTTCCATGGTACAATGAGGTTTATGGTACAGACCATTTCTACCACTGTTTGTGAAATTATAAATTAATCAATCTGCATTGTATACAGAGAAAGGATATATATATATATATATATTTTTTTTTTAAGAAATGCAGTCTACACCATAATTATTCAAGTTATACATATTTTTAAATGGAACTTCAGGCATCATTTAATACTTATTCATGTACCAACATACTGTGTAAAAGACGGGCTACAAAATAGCAAATTATTAGTAGCTTATATTTTGGCTTAAAATATTGGAAAATAAATCATAACACTGCTGTTCTTTGCTATACATATCTGTATGGGAAGATCTAACTCTATGTATGTGTTTGCATGTGTGTCTTTGTATTTACGTGTAAGAATAAATAAAATTTTAAGTCTTTATTTCTCCTTTGGGAAGAAGATTTTTGGGAAGATTGTAAACATAGTTATACTTACATTTTAATTCCCAGATTTCTCAACTGAATCTCTTCTGATGGAGTGTAACTTTATATTCTATACTTCTGTTATGTATTTGCAGTTTCTAAGTTCATTTATAATGTGTTTCTGTGTACCACAGCTTTCAATTTTCTGCTTTTATGAATATCCTAAAATTTGAAAGTTTTTTACTACACTTCAGTAATGCTTAGCAGAATGTACTTCACACAGCCAGATAAAAGCCAAGCAAATGGGAAAAGGACAAATCGTACTCCTTAGTGGTGTAAGAAAATATCTAAAAAGCTGTTTAAAATGGAATGAAATTACATACTGGGTCACTTCTGCTATTTTCAAGTAGATAATTTTTGGCATGGTCTTCCTGAATAAAGCACTTTTGATATGCTGCTTGAAGGATCAATCTAAGATGTACTAATGCATGTCTGTGAATTACAAATTAAATCAGTTGTCTTATCACAGAATCACAGAATGTTAGGGGTTGAAAGGGACCTTGAAAGATCATCAAGTCCAACCCCCCTGCCAGAGCTGGATCATATCCTTTCAGAAACAACATAAACATCATACACTTTGAATGAGTCTGCTACCTGTTATGTAATTGTCTCACTTGTCATCAACGTGTCAGGATTTATATATTTTATCTTATAGAAGTAATGGTGAAACAATTTATAACTCTGTAGCACTTCCAGAGTTTTTGAGACAAACACGGTAGAGCACCAAAAATAAATAAAAAAACTCTAAAAGAAAAGTTCATAGTTTTCTGTGTTCTTTGTGACTGACAATGTCTTTTTATTTGTGCAGTCAGTGGGATATCATCAAGTGATCCAATGAAGTATGGAAATAGATTAATTTCTAATCTTACCGGCAGTTATAGTCCTGCTGTTGTACTATACAAGTTGCATTATTTAAGCAAGGTAATAATTCACATGGATTCAGTATTCTTTCACACAACTTGCCAGTGAATATTGGCAAACAGATACATGTCGCGTCCTGTAGAATAGAAGGAAATCAGAAATAACTATTTGTTGTACCCAAGGCAATATAGAAATTAATGTTTACTTCCATTACTATAGAGACTCTAACTATTACAGGGTTTCATCATATTAAACAGTCTACAAAGACAGAACAAAAAGCAGTCCTAGTTGCAAATGGGTTACAAACATAATTTAGGACAAGTGGAATAGGCCTTCCAGCACAGAATATACAAGAGTTGGGTTTGCTAGCTGGAAATACACCAGCTCTAAATTTGGCCAGCTTTGTGATTTCATAACTGAATCAAGAAGGTGCTTTATAATTCATTTAGAGTTTTTCCTCCGTTCTGAATTTGATCCAATGTAATATTTGCATCTATCGAACAGTAACAGTGCACAATGTACATCAGATACCACACAGTATTCACTAACTAGAGTAGGAAAGAAAATAGTCTGCATCCTTTCTCCCCTTCCATATGAAGCACAGAGACTATGCTTCTCTATGATGATGAAAGACATCTGTCAGTCACTGCAATCTGTAATTTTCACAGAACAGGAAGTTATTTTAGAAAACAAAGTATTTCTTAGAGCTGGCCCTCTCACCCATATTTTTCTGTATAGTGTTCTTTATAGGCTTTTTGATGTCAGAAAGTAAAGGAAAGATATACAGGGCTTTGTTCCTCCACTGAAATTGGAAAAGTTTAGGAAGTGTTCAGGTGTTTCTTTGACATTGGTCTGAAAGGTGATTGGGGAACTTTATTTTAACATCTATTGAGAGATTTCTGTGTATGTGAAGCAAACTACTACATCTGTTTGTCTATAGAAATGATTGTACAAAATAGTATGTGCTAGTGTATCTACTAGACAAAATATTTAGTTTGTATAATTCAGAAATCTGTCAATTTGTTCAGCAGCTTCGATGCCTGTTTTTTTTCTCTCTATGAGAGAGTATGTATCACTGGTATGTGATAACTGAGCTTTAAACTATTTTTTCACTATTTTCTGTATAATCACTGCTATTTCCAGTAGTTATGCTAATGAAAGAACATTGAAAATGCAGCTTGAAATAGAACAGAAAAAGGAAAAGAAAAAAGAAAAGGAATTAAAGCCAGATATCACAAGAAAATAATAGGAAACAACAGCTAGTTAATAAAGATGACTGATGTATCATGTTTTATATCAGAAAATTTTATTAGAGAGGAAAAAAAGGCTTCAAAAAGGGGAAATCATGCATGACTAAGCTGATGACTTTCTACGATGTGTAATTGCATTGACAGATAAGGGAAGAGCAACCGATGCCATCTACTTGATGAGATATGGGTTTGATGGATGGACTATTCAACGGATAAAGAATTGGTTGGATGGCCATTTCCAAAAAGTTGCAATCAACAGCTCTGTGTCCAAATGGAGACCAGTAGCAACCAGTGGTATCCCTCATGGGCCTCTAATGAGACTGGTACTGTTGAATATCTCTGTTAATGACATAGTGGGATAGAGTGCACCCTCAGCAAGTTTGTGGATGACACCAAGCTGAGTGGTGATTCACTAAAGGGAAGAGATGCTATACAGAGAGATCTTGACAGGCTTGAAAAGTTGGCCCATGTGAACCTGTCCTGGTTCGGCTCAGCTCCACTCAGCTCCGATGTTACTGTGGTTGTTTCTTGTGTGTTATTGTATTAAGCTCTCCATATCTCAACTCAAAAAGGCATTTTAAAACTCTTTTTGTCCAAGATGGGGGGTTGGTGGCAGTAGCCACATGGCTTGGCTCCCAGCAGGGAATGAACCCCCACAGCTCTACTGAACCACCACAGAATCTCATGAGTTCAACAAGGCCAAGTTTAAGCTCCAGCACCTGGGTCAGGGAAGTCATCGGTATCAGTACAAACTGGATGATGAATGCATTAAAAGCAGCCCTGTGGAGAATGACTCGGTAATATTGGTGGATGAAAAACGTGTGCTTGCAGCCCAGAAAGCCAATTGTATCCTGGGCTGTATAAAAAAGAAGTGTAGCTAGCAGGTCAAGGAAGGTGATTCTTCCACTATACTCTGCTCTCATAGGACCCCACTTTGAGTACCATGTTCAGGTTTAGGGACCCCAGCACAAGAAAGGCATACACCTGTTAGAATAATTCCAGAGGAGTACCATGAAAATGATTATTGAGAAAGGCTGAGATAATTCAGGTTGTTCAGCCTGGATAAGAAAAGGCCCTAGATAGACTTTAGTGAGGCCTTTCAGCACTTGAAGGGGGCTTATAAGAAAGGTGGAGAGAGACTTTTTACCAGGGCCTGTAGTGATAGCATAAGGAATAACACTTTTAAATTATAAGAGGGTAGATTTAGATTAGATTAAAGGAAGACTTTCTTTACTATGAGGGTGGTAAGACATTGGAACAGATTTCTCAGAGACATTGTGGATGCCCCATCCCTGGAACTGTTCAAATTTAGGTTGGATGTGGCTTTGATATACAAAGCAGAAGATTTCCCTACCCACGGCAGGAGGATTGGAACTAGATTGTCTTTAAACATCTCTTCCAACCCAAATCATTTATGATTCTGATACTATGATTCTATGTATACATTAAGAACTCTGAACTTTATACTCACATTTGGCAAATCAATACATGTACCTCTGTTCTGACATGGCCTTGAAGAACATTCATTGATGTCAATTTCACAACTGTGACCAAGAAAACCGGCAGGACAATCACAAACATATCCAGACTGATTATATTGGCATATGCCCCCATTCAGGCATGGCTGAGATGCACAGGGATCACCAGGTTCCTCACAAAATGGACCTAAAAGAAATAAACATAAAAAATTAGGGACTGTTTGGATGAATAATGCATTTTTATATGCTATCCATAAACATTACCTTGTTACTATGTTGTATCTCCCAATTATTTCTCACAAATTTTACTTTTCATTTTAGGAAGGATTGAAAAGCTTTTATTTATTGTATTTTTCTTAAATGATCTACACTGTGAAGCTCCAGTTACTGACTGGAACATCTGTAAACTATCACCATTTAAAAAGCAAAGAACTTAAAACATTCCTGTATGATTTGTTTGTTTTGGTGAATGAACATGGTAGAATTATGTGGGAATGACTAAACTTATCTGTAGCAAACAAGAACAGAACTGAAACCATAGTCCCAGGATACACTGAATAGTCACTGCACATATCTCTCGCAGTGGTTATTATTAAGGGAAGCTGAGTCTAGTGGACTTTCAGACCAAGAAGGTAGTTCCCATTCCTGTTCATAGATCCAGAGAGTAGTGAAGCGGAATGTACTCTCAGTAGGTACACACACAATTATACTCACAATGTCTCCTCTCACACACATACGCACACACACAAACACACTACAGATACAATGCCCACATGAATCACACATAAACACAATCAGCACTGATATGAGCATGAACAGCAATGATGGCTCAAACTTCTTACTCTTTTCCAGCTAGTCAGTATTGAAGTTCACCAGTGAACATATGCACTCCCTCGTTTTCTAAGCACACAAATAAACTCACATTAATGAATCTCTCAAATATCAGTGTAGGGTTTAAGTCTGCCTCATATCCGTGCCTGGATCCTGAACCTCTTGCCAACTTTCTGGCTTAGACCTTGAGTCTTTCCAGATCTGGGTATCATTCTACTTGCTGGCTAGTCCATCTTAAAAAGCCACTCCTGCCCACTAGGAAGGATGGTAACACAGAAGTAGTAAAGAGACTGCAGTGATAACATACAGGCTTAGCCAGAGAAATGTAATGAGCAGCAGCTGGCTTACAGTTAGCCAGCCCTTTTATCACCTTTTCTTTGCATTTTCCCATATTTATGCTTCTCCCATCCACCTTGATCTCTACCTTTCTTCATTGTTTTTTTTTCTTCCAGATAAACAACTCATGTTTGGCCCCATTAGCCTAAGTTTTGTTACCTCCATACATAAATTCAGTATTTCTGATACTGTTACCTAGATAATCTTGGTTTTATGTGGGATTACTGATACGGTTACCTAGGCTCTGTTGGCCTTTCAAGAAAATAATCCACAAAATGTCCCCATTAACCCCATTTTAATTATCTTTGAAGTTCTCTCGTCTCTCACATAATTCTCCCTTAACAATCTGTGAAATCCAGTCATTGCTCTTGGTGTTATCTGTAACTTTTGTCAGCCACTAACTCAGTTATTAAGGTCAGCAACTTCTCATGTTATGTCCAGTAGTTTCCCATGTTCTGTTCAGTTGTTGTAAGCCCAGAGAGAAATTTACTAATCTGTCTGCATACCTCAACTGTTAGGAGCTGCCTAAGTATTTTGTACAATTTTAATTGTGAAAATCAAAGATACAGCAGAATTATGGCAATTTAGAATTTACTTCCATTTACTTCTGGAAAATTATGCAGCAAATATGTTTTTTCCCTATCTTGTAATTTGGTACTCTGACTTAAACCACTTTCACAACACATACTTATGGATTACATCAGACACATTTTTCAATAATTTGCTGTAGCAATAACATTAACTTCATAATAAATCTATTCTGAAGTAGTATTGATTCTGCATTTTGTTAGCCACTTGAATCAACTGAATTCAAAATAGACATTCCAAAAAGATGTATATTTTTGAAATGGTATACAGAATAATTTTAACTTAGAATTGTAAACCGCAAGGTAAACATAACTAATTCATTCTAAACCAACTAATAGATAAATAAAAGAACCTCTCATAATTTTCTTACCAACAGATTAGCTATATAGAGCAACTGTAAGTATGTGGAACAACATTTACCAGGAAATCCAAATATCACACTCTGTCTCTATTATATACCAGAAAAGCTGATGCAACAAACCCCGTACAAGAACATCCCATTAACAGAAAAACAGTCAAACCATTATTTCCTTTTTAGCAGTCATTTCATAGGAAACAACTATTCCAATAAGGTAAAGTGAATTGGATCTATCTTTTAGGACATACCATTAACTTCTTTTTAGCATCAGAGGACATTCAAAGAAACTTTTATGAATTCGTTGCTGTCTCTCATCACCATAGTAACCAAATTACAGCAAAAGTATATTGCAACTTGCAGATGTTAGGGCTTGCTAATAGAAAAAGCTAAGAAAGCCACTCCTCAGAAGAAGGCTATTGACTGATATTAGTGGATATGAAAAAGAACATTTGCAACATGAATTGAGGTAGATTGGTCAATTGTTTCTCATTATTCAATTTAGTACTTAGCTGTCCTGTCATACTTTAGTACAATATTGTACCCTGACAGTACTCATGGATGAGGTTATATACCAATGTTTATCTCTTTTTTTTTCCCTTTTATTGGGTGTATTTGACAAGAATGGTTACTCTTGTCCCATCCAAATTACTAAATAGGAGAAGGCAGATCAGCAAAACAATGACTCCAACTGCTCTACCCAAAGGATAGTCAGAAAGTGTAATTCCAAGCCAAATAAACTAGTGAGTTGTTCTTGTCATTCTTAGTACCCCTGAATCAATTCAATTCTCCCCATTTTTTTCTGCCACCATTACCAAGAGTTTCTCAACCTTTTGTTAAACAATGGCTCTGGATGGGAAAGAATAAATGAAGAAACTAACACATGAAAATGTATGCCAGTTGGGGAAACCAGAGGAAAGAGGTGCCTTTTTTGGTAATGCTCTGATCATTTGAAGCAAAATTAGGAAAAGTTATGCTAAAAAAAGAGATAGTGCAACTTTCTTTTACGGAAGACTAAGAGTAGCTGAAAGGAGAATAGAGAAAAGCCTGAGAGGAGATGAGGAAATATTACTCACAGCATGAGAGGTGTAACAAGTTAAAAAATTTATGGTTCAAGAATGGCAAAAAAGTGTTTAACTTCTTTTCTCCTTGGCATCTCCTTGCAAAGGGCAAAAAAAATTGCTTTATTTTTTTGTATTTACTAATTTGGAAAAAGACAGTGGGTTTAGTGTGAATTTGGAGCCTATTACCAATTAAATGAAGATACTGAGGCAGCAGCTACACTCATGTTCTAGAACACAAGTCATATCTTTCATGGGTCTAACTAGAGTGAGTTCAATCTACCAACTACCTAACACCTTCTAGGAGGAATTCAGTCTTAAACAGGAATGTTTCCTTTATCATTGACACTGCTTATGTCTTTGACATTCCTCTACTTTATAATTTCCTGTATTCAGCATCTCATGTGGAGAGCAAGAGCAGTACTCTTTAACCTGAACATCCGTGTCTGATGAGTTTGACAAACCAGATCAATAAAAGGAATTCTGGAGAACTGGTATTTTGAGCTTTTCTAAAAAGTTTGAAAGGTGACTTGATTACAGCCCTTGGAAGGGGAAAATATCAAGCACTAAAGGGATAGTTAATTCATTGGAGAAGAAATATGGCAAAAACAAATGACTGAAGAGAGAAGCTAATAAAGTTAGAAACCCCTCACATGTATTTACCAATGAAGTCTTTGTACCAGATTACCATGAAAGAACTGAATGCTACAGTTGCTGATGTCTTCACATCAATGATTTTTGAAAGATACTACTTTATGTACAAGACAGAAACCTTAATATATAGGTAAGCAATATAACAATCTTTGGTCAGAATAGATGAAAAACTGGTCTTCTAAGCTTGCAGATCTATTTGTCTACTTTGACTCAAAACATACATAAAATCTTTTAATAGTCATGTAAAATTAGGAATTCATTCCAAATTCCCATTTTAAAATATGCACATTTTTTTTTCATCACCAGTGCCTCTTGTTTAGGTATGTTTAAATAAATACTTAACTTCATTGCCATGCTACCATATACTGATCTCTTGAATGCTGTTATTAGAAGCAGGGTAAAAAGGGAACAGGATAAAAATAGGTCTATGTAATCTGAAGTAAAATGTAAACCACTGAAGAAGGACAATATTTAAGTAATGAATGATGCAGCTGGAAACTTTTGTCGAAATTGCAAGTGCATATTGAAAATGTTTGTACACATTCTGGAGATCCAAGACTTAAATTGAAAATTGTGCAAGGCAAATTCTTTTAACTGCATAGGTTTGATGCATAACCTATTTTACTTTGATATCAAAGTAACATAGGTTAGTAACATCGTAACAAAGTAACATAGTATAGGCATAGTATTTGACATAGGTGCTGTGTATTTCTGTTACCAACAATTTTAAAAAGAAATATAAATGCAGAAACCATTTTCTAATGGGAGATAGTAGATTCAAGAAACTTCAATAAGAAAAAACCCTAGTTATTAGCTTGATTGAATATCCTGATTAAACAGGAAAATTAAAGAAATTAAAGACATCATCAATAGAGTCAGTTCACTATTGTCTTTCAATACAGTGAATTCTTTTTTTGGTTTACTTTAATAAAATAAAAATTGTGGAAGACTAAAAAGCAGGAATGAGTAGGTAAAGATTATCCTATATATCAATATGAAAGTTCATGAATTTTATTTTAAGGAACTGAACCTTATTTCCAGCATTTTCTATTATTTTGACATGTGAAGAGAATAAAATGCTTCACCAAAACCAGACAAATGCCAAAAGAAATCTAGCCCTTCCTTGTTTGATTGCCATGTTATAATGATAATCCATTAAAAGTCAAAAGACACTCCTGACACCATTGATAAGCATCAATCAATTTGTTAAGATACCACATATTACCATTTATATAAATATCCAAGGTTACAGATAAAAATAAATAAATTTTATTTTTAATATAAGTCTTCTGGGCTTCATATTTATGCAACCATTTCTCTTTCCAGAGAGTAAAATATGTGAAAGATCATATTAGCATACTACATTTTAATTGTTTCAGTATCTTTTTTTATTATTCACCTAATGAAAAATAAATCCTTTTCTAGAGCATTTATGCAGAAGGCACCGTAGCCTGTTTCAGGGAACAGCATATGTTACCTCTACATACATTCACTTATTTGTACTTTAGATAGAATGAAGCAATAATATTTCAGGGTTACCATAAAAAAGCAACTATTTAGTGGGAGAGTGATTTATTTTCAGTTTAAGTGAAACAAATGGTTGCTAAGAGCTACGATCAAGGACCAAGATACACAGTAGGCAGTAAACAGAATAAAGCCTGGGAATGAAGACAAGTATGATATATCAGTTGTTAAAAATATTGTTAATATTTTTATATCTGTAGTTTCACAATTGAAATTATGGAAACCCACAATGCCATCATTAATGATTAGCACTCCTGTTCACTTTAATGCCAAAATAAGGCTCTTTTACTCTGAGGACCGTAAGATTTCAGTCAATTACATGAAAGTATTTCTGCAATTAAACTAATCCCTATCTGCATAGCTCAGTTAGCAATTTATTATAATAAGTCCAATCCAGTTCACTTCTTTTTTTTACTTTCCTGAGTTTTGTCAGTTGCCCTTCTTTTTAAATGTAAAACTGAAAAGTATTTTTTAAAGGTAACTTTGTGGGCAGATTTATTTTTTTCTCTTTAAAAGCATCACTGAATCACAAGGTCTTGTCTTGTATATCTAGACCACGAAATATACCAATATTTCTATATTGGTGCACTAAAAGCATCTTTAAAATATGAATACAGTATTTGCATCTTCATATAAATTTCCCATCAAAACCAATGAATGACACCTCTCTTTCTGCATATGAAGTTTTAATAAAGTTTGAATAAAAATGAAATCTACTTAAGACACTGTAAATCTATGTCTCAAAATAGAGTGAGTGCAAATCTCCATGAAAGATTATAAGGGCTACAATCTTAATTTTAGACTAAATAAGCAGTATCAAAGCTCACTGATGTGCTTTATAAAAAAGCTCCAATCAGCAGACTTGAAAATACACATTTTGGAAGTAAATGAATGAGAAGAACATTAGCTTCCATCAGAGGAAAGCCGACTAGAGAGTAAATTACAGTACTGCTGGAAAAATTCACTGAGAGTCCTTGTAAACTTTTAGTTTTACTTCTTATCTTGATGAACCACAGTGTTCAGAAATTCTAAAACAGCCAAAGGGCTGATTCTGAGCTGATGCCACCGTGGCCACTGCTAAGGCAGTATGCACGGGCTGTCACTGATTCTGCAAGGCTATTATTCCCTGAGGCAAGAACAGGGCATCGCCCAAGTTACAACAGATCAATATACTATTCCTTGCCTAATATCACTTCCTAGTGCCTCATTTTGTTGTGGAAAGGGGTGTGCCAATCACTGGCAGGAAGTATAGCCATAACGTTCCAATTGACAGCTATGACTTTTATCAAGGACACTAATACTGCCCACTCTATGTCTAAAAATTGAATTTCTCCTTGCAGCCAGCTACTGGTGTTTACCACAAACCAGATACAGAAGAAAATCTAAGTATGTCCATTAACAATGAATTCACTAATACTCCATGGTTTTTACTACAGTAAAATGATATTATTACTTATCTATCTTTTTGGAAGGTGGTTTTAAAAAGTGCAATGATTAATCATTCCTTTCTCTACGGCAACTGTTTCTGCAGACGATATTAATTCAGTTCCTCAGCTGCCCCTCAAGTGAGAAGACCTTTCCTATGCTTGCTTAAATGCAAGGTATGTTCCTGATGGCTCACTTCTGTGAGAGGCACAATACTTCTGAATTCTGAAGTATTCCACCTCTTAGAGATGAGGTTGTCTCTCCTGGCATTCAGGGACTACCATTGTACCTGACGTTATTCAATATGTTTTCTAAAAATATTAATAAGATATACACTTTTTCTTGAAATCCTAAATGATAATAGATCAAGTCATTATACTGAGTGAGAAATTTTCTTCATTAAAATACAAGTCTGTGTGATTTGAGACTGGAAAAGTACAAAATACTAAAATAAACCTGCACAAAAAAATTAAATATATAACTGTACATAAATGGATATTAGACACCAACAAAGTCGTAAATGCTTTGTGAACCAAAGCAGAAGGAAGTCTATTTGACAGTAAAACTAGGTTTTATTTGCCTACTTTTCAGTGGAGAACCAAATACTTACTTATTGTTCTAGGAAATAAAACATCATAATCACTGGTGAGAGATTTTAAAGTGCTGTTTTATGTACATCACTAGTGAGACTAAAATGAAATATTTCATACCATTCTGAGTAAAGAAGACATTTCAAGACAGAGATGATTCAAGGAAATTTAATACCAGAATGTATCTCTTAAGTGAAGGTAGGCAGACTGTGCAAGGGTATACCATACTGGGCTGGGAAAAACCTAGACATGCAGCTGGAATAAATGAGGAAGAAGAGAAAATCCAAGAGGTTCAAGTTCTCTCTGGGTTTGCAGTGTACAGACAAGAGTTGATTAATCTAATATGGATGGGAATCAAGGTAGAACTGTGGAGCAGAAAAAGTTATTTAAAGATATCTGAGAAGTTTCTTCTGGAAACAGATAGAAACCATTTCACTTATACAAATTTGTTGTTGGTAAAGCAGTAAGAATAAATTGGGAAAAAAAATAACAGAAGAGAGAAAGGGATAAAATGACCAAAAGGATATTAACATCTTTAGCTATTAATATTACTAATGCAGGGATGTATATTTCTTGATTGTCAAAAGCTGTGAGAGAAAATAAAAGCATATATTAGTAAATGATAGATAAAGAAGAAAGTAAAGTTTTATTTAGATTAAATGTGATCCAGCCTATTCTACTTTGTTGCCTGTGTGTTTACAGCCAGCTAGAACTGAAAAGCAACATCCCTCCTGAAGAGCTTAATAATATGGGAATGGGAACATGCCTCAAGGAACACTGTATTTCTATTAAATTCTCAATAGGCAAGGTGTTACTTATGACGTCTACAAATGTCTGTAAAACTCTCATTGGAAACTGAAAGGTCCTGAACTTTTCTGGGTATTGTGAAGCCATATTTCCTTGTCTTCTGTTTAGTGAGGTAATGAGTGGAAGCTTCAATACTTAGTGGCAGTGATTAGCTGCCTGTTGAAATCCTACCGCTTTATTTTTTTTCTTGGCGATGGAGATCTTAGGGCTGCTGTTTTTTCTTAGAGTCTGAGTTGTTCAGGTGTTTTCTCAACTTGCTTCTTTTCTAAAGGTCAAACCTTTGGAAGCTCTTTGGCTTAGATATCTATTTCATATCAAAGGAAACACTAAAATTCCACGTCCCATAGATATGTTTGGAACTTAGCCCTTCTCTCTTGACTCTTAGAATAGGAGTTTTTAGCTGAAACTGAATAAATGTTTTTCTGAAACTGAGATAACTTGATCATTATGTATAGTGGAGCTAAAATGTTTTTGACTCTTTGTTCTGTAAAGAAGGACTCAAACTTGTAATAGTTTCCTGATATGTCACTCACCTAAGAGAGGAAGGAAGGGAGGGACAGTGAGAGGTAGAGACTTCCTAGTGTGGCAGCTGTAGTCTCTAATATACTCCAGAGAATGCATTATAGGTGCCTACATAGGTTATACAAAATACTTAATTAGATGTCAAAGTAGTGTAATCTGTAATTCAGGGTATTTTAAAGGTTTTTAATTTCTACAATATGTTAAAATTATTAACTGTAAAAATAAATAGATTCTTAGTTTACTTCACAACCAATACACTAAAAACTTAGTAATTACTAAGAAATATCCAAATCTTAGTATGTTTTTAATTTTGTTATATATTTATCAAATAACATTTGTCTTCAGATAGGCATATTTAGATACTATTACAAGTAAAAGAAAGTCTATTTTTTGTATTTCTTCTGTACATAGTTGCCCACTTCTCAACCAATGCAGGATTACAAGAAAGTTAACCATTATATTAACTGAAAGGACTCAATGCAAATCAACAAAATAAGCAGAATAGCAGTTAAAAGAGCAAAGCTCGTACATATTTTGATATAATCCTCGTAACAAGATTAAGATTCTAATTATTTTAACATTTTGTTACTAAAAAACCTACATCAATATTTGGATTTTTCATCTCCAAAGAAAATATACAAAAGAAAGAACTTTTTCACGAAAGAACTATTTTACGATAGCTTGTATGAAGTAGTGATAGCAACTCCATAATGAATATTAGATTTCATTTTTGAGGTGACTTAGATAATTGGATACCCTGTGAAGTCTCATTTTCAAAAATTATCTAGGCACTTTTAGAATGAGAATTCTATAGCTGGGATTGTAAAATATAAATAACTTTAGAAGGTAGAATACATAAATCAATCATATATTTTTGAAAAATGATTGTTAAATCTGTGCTAACAGGCTTACTTTAGTATACATAGTATATTCTTACAATCCTCGTAGAATCATAGAATTATTTAGGTTGGAAAAGACCTGTAAGATCATTGAGTCCAACCATCTTCACACACTTGTCTTTGGTCAAATGATATAGGTTAGTTTTGCTATTTTTTATTCACTTATGCAAACATGCAAAATTACACATCTCCCAGGTTTTGGCCAGTCATGATTGTGTTTATTTGCTAACGTATCTTAGTATCACCTCACCTCACATAGTCTCGTGTAAATCAGAAGAAATGTATAAAAACTGATGAACTGATATTGATAAGATGCATCAGTAGATACAATAAGTAAATTCAGCAAATTCCTCAGCTTTCTTTCCTACAGAGTAGAAGTCATCAGATTGATAGTAGATTTTAGATATTTAAACAGTAAAATCTTTGGTCTAATGCCTATTGAGAGCTAAATAAAGAAACAGACTTGCAACTGGAAGTTCCCTAAAATACTTTTAAAAATTAACTCTAACATGCCCGTATGATGGACCCCAATACTCAGTAATTATGACTACAACATAATAAATGTAAACCTTTAAGAATTGTAAAAGTATTGAGAGGTTTTTAAGTGTTTTATTTATTATTATTATCCATTCTTTCAGTAGTATTTTAATGAATTCCTCTGAATGTAGGATAAATTAAAGATGTAATAGTTTAAATATTGATAACGAGCAGTTCTGTTAGTTATATGAATGCAGGAGGAAAGGCCTTAAATAAAGCATCATCTGGAAAGTTGGCGTTTTGGTATTTCTTTGCTAATATACAGACTTTCTAGAAGGCACATGATAGGGAAGTAACTGTTCTTTCTCCTCAAAGTTACTGCAGCCAGCTGACTGATAACAAAATATATTTATCAACTGAAAAATCAAATGGGTTCATAAGAATACTGAGTACTTAACCTGAGTATTTCCATTTTGATGAAGTTTTATCCTAGCTACTAAATTTTAAGAAAATTCATTGTTACAAAAAATCCCAAGAGGCCTCGATTGTGTTAATGCCTAAAAAAGAAGGCTGTTCATACGATTAACCTCTGTGATATATTGTCAAGTAACCACATCACATCATCTCATGATCTAAATCTTCACATCTCCTTGATTTTGCATTAAGTTGTTGTAATGAACTAATCTTGAGAAAAAAAAAGTGCTAGGAGTACCTATAGAAGAAAACCAGAAAAGGAAAATAAATATTAATTACAATTAGATAACTAAGTTTTGTACATTTGTACATTCTATTAGAGTTATGGTGAGAAGGAAAAGGTCTGGTTATTGTAGCAGTTTATAACTTTATTAAACTCTGAGAAACAACAGACTATTATATCCTTTGCAAGAAAATCAGCTTTTGAACATTCAAAGTTTCTTAGAACTGTAACTTTTAGTCTTTGACTTCTGGGGTATATTTCTATTTCCTGGGGCCAAATTTCACATTCATCAGCATTATTTAATGGGACAAACAGAAAGTATTTGAATCACTGGATAGTGGCCAAAGTATTGCAGCACCTGGTAATTCTGGAAGTACTGTCGGCATAGGACGTAGTCAGTTTCTGACTATATACCAGTGCACTTATGTTGTGGGAAGAATAGAGTCTGGGCTTCTCTCATTAAAATGACAGTCATCCTCAAAAGCTGATAGTACCATCATAGGTTTATGGTTCTAATATAGTGATATAATATAAATAAATACAGGCTTGGCATGATAAAAGAGGCCTTGAAAACGGTAGACACAGCATACTACTTAGGGCAGTACAGGTATGGGATAATAAGAGGTGAGGCACAAGCTTGGCACTGGAGACCCCACAGCTGTAAACAAGTCACTAGTGAACAGTTAAAGAAATGCAAAACTGGTCACTGGGCAACAAAAAGAGCAGAGAAATAGTATCTAACATACATAAAATCCAACATGTACAATAAATTCAGATGGGATGTGGAACTCCAGCCCGACGCAGTAAAAGAAGGGTATATAAGCATGTTAATAAACCTATTGTGGCAAACGGACCCACCATTTTTAAAATGTCTTTTTAAGTCAGCTTAAACTACGACTCCCATGAATCATCAG
>JAVSBS010029301.1:76394-91120 GCA_033124195.1 Coracias cyanogaster | reverse complement strand
AATCCAGGGGGCGCCACACTAAAGAAACCTGCTGCTCTAAGGTGGAGCATTGCAGAAATTACAGCAAGAAGCTGTCGCTGGTGCTTCCCCAAGCTGGGGGCGCCACGCTGAAGAAACCTGCCGCCCCAAGCTGGGAGTGTTGCAGAAAGAAGCCGCGCAATTCTAAATTAGCACCATATTGAAGAGGCTGCACGCCATCACCGAGTCGTGAGCCGTGTGCTGCTGCTAAAAATTGCGGCAAAAAGCCCCCATCATCGCCATCATCACCGCCATCGGACAGACTCCGATCGCACCGAAAATTGGAATTTAGAAATGTTTGGCCAGCAAATCTCAACTGGAAGACTTTGAAGCTTCCTGGGTGGGCAAACTGGAGGAAAAGAAAGAACAGTATGTGATTACTGACAAAGTTCTCTACCTAAGAACTGCTAGGCCAGTTGTTGGTATTACAAAGAGCCAGATGGTTATTTCACTACTACTCAGGCAATACACTCAGTACGATGAAAGAACATAGGAGGTCAGAAAATAGTATCTTTAAAATGTCACTAGGTTGATGGCATGAAATGACAAATCCTTGACTTCTTATTTAAAGAAAGGACCTAGATATGCATAGTTCGAGGGAAGAAAATAAAAATAGTATCCTACTGATTTTCAGGTGGTCATCATTAATATCCTACTTCAACAAGCTGAGAAGCAAAAGTTATAGATACATACATAGTCTAGCATAGCAATTTGTTAGTTATATCACTGTGAGGCAATTTAGAATTTGCAGATGTCAGAATCATGTAGTTTGCATCACTATGTATCGTGAAGTTTGCTTGCCAGATGATCAACCTGTGGGGTGCTATATGTCACAAGGTGTCTGACAATTGCAATTTAAATACCAATTTTAACATATTAAAGCATTCAGATTCAATTACTCAGATGAGCAGAGAAGAAATTAATGGCAGTCATTCTTAATGCTGTTCAGCTTTTTAAAAAATCGAATGGAAAATGTCAAATAATAAAGCTATTTTCAAGCACCTGGAAGACAACAAATATAGCATGTAATAACAAACATAAAAGACAATATGGAATTGTAAGCTACAAATCTTGTCAAACCAGCCTAGGTGTATGAAGGACAACAACTCTTTTAATGCCATTTATATTAAAATTAATAGTGTGTTGACATTGCTTTCCATAAATAGTTGAAGAAAACAATCTGGTTCTATCTCAGATTACTGGCTCAATTTAAAAAACAGTGGAAAAAAGAAAGTGAATTATTGCAGAAAGTCCTGCTTAAAGAACAAGAATATATCAAAATTTTAATGAATATTATTTACAAAGGGAATTTGACTAAACTTGAGTTCAGCTTAAGAAAAAAAATATCTATTGCACAACATTTCAATGGAGATGATTGAATTCTGTCAACTGATGGAAGAGAAATCCTGAATTGCTGGTGCAAAGTGAAGAATTTGTCACTATTAAGTCATTCATATATTATTTCTGACAAAATGCTAAATGGAACTTAAGCTACCCATCAAGAAGCAGACAGTAGCAGTACTCTTCATGGTATGCTTAAAACTACTGAGCAGCTGCAAGAGAGCCATTCAACAGAAAACTTATTATATTCCTATCAAAATACAGAAATATAGGAGACACCAGTTGAGTCAGAAAGACTGCTTTTGACAAACTTCATATAAAGATTATTTCACATGAAGGAGTAATGTTCACCTCTACAAAGAAAAATGACCTCTCAGGCATGATAACGACCATACAGATTCTCTCAGTGATAAAAATAAGGAAAATCATGAGTAATGGTGCTGATGCCAATAAACTTTAGCAAATCTGTTCAGTTTCTGATTGTACTGGTTTTGGCTGGGATAGAGTTAATTTTCTTCATACTAGTTGGTATGGTGCTGTGTTTTGGATTTGTGCTGGAAACAGTGTTGGTAATGCAGAGTTATTCCCATTATTGCTGAGTAGTGCTTACGCAGAATCAAGACCTTTTCTGCTTCTTACAGCACTCCGTCAGTAAGTTGGAGATGCACAAAAAGATGCGAGAGGATGCAGCTGGGACAGCTGACACCAACTGACCAAAGGGATATGCTATATGACATCATAGTCAGCAACAAAAAGCTGGGAGGAGGAAGATGGGATGTTCAGAGTTATGGCCTTTGTCTTCCTAAGTAACTGTTATGCATGTTAAAGCCCTGCTTTCCTGGAAATGGCTGAACATCTGTCTGATGATGGAAAATGGTGAATAAATTTCTTATTTTGCTTTGCTTGCGTGCACAGCTTTTGCTTTACCTGTTAAGCTGTCTTTATCTCAATCCATGAGTTTTCTTTCACACTTCCAATTCTCTCCCTTATACTTCTGTGGGAGAGTGAATGAGTGGCTGTGTGGGGCTTCGGTGCCTACTGTGTTAAACTGCAACACTGATCAAGCTGATATGTTATGTACAACAAGGAAAATTTAACAAAAACATTGTGTAGTCAATCTAAAACCTTCAGTACTATCAGCTATCGTGTTTTCTGAAGGCTTCAGGAAAAATTTAATTGTTCAAATGTATTTCTTTTATTTCATAATGGTTTAGGGCACAGTTCCTTTGTTTAAAGTGGAATGCTTAGGTCTTTCATTGACAAAAAAATTTACAGTGCAATAGCTTATTCTATAGTACAATCTGTAGGTTGTACTTAGTTGATGTAAAGGAATCTGTATTTATCGCATATACATGAGAGACATTTTGTGCTAAATAAAAATTTATATAATTGCTGTGCTGTAAGCTGGTTTTTGCCAGTGATTATGCACATATTAGGATGTATGCCATGTATCATCAACTCTTTTGATCACAAGAACAAGTGATGAAGCCTGCTCATCAACATAAAGGAAATTAAGGTCCTCATCCAGCTTCACAAAATTGAAAAGCTATAAGATGCTGTAAAGTCAGTTGGATCTGTGCATTGCCACTGAGTAGCTGAAAAATCTGTAAGAGGATTCAGCCAGGTTGACAATAAAGCTGATAAAATATACATGGATGAATTCAATTTCTGTTTTGGGACATTAAAAACTCATATCTGTATTAAAGAGAAAAAAATATTTTGAATGAAATTGTGTTCACATTTTTCAAAACCAGTTTTATGTAACACATAGAAGTTAAAAAACTTGCAGTCATCAGAATAAACATCTCAATGCTTTCCACCTGAGTCTGTATGAATGATTTTGCTGATATAAAGTGACAGAATATAGTTTTGAATATTGAGATCAACAGCACAACTGTATGCTTCTTTAAGCACAGATATGCTGGTCCAGGCATCTGTATGTCAGAGAATAGATTACTCAAACTTATTTTCACTGGACAGATAATATATACATAAATGGCTGAAAAGAAGGCATGGACACATTTAAGATAAATCTTTAGTGTAGTGGCAGCAGTACCACCAGAATATGGGAAACTAAATGCTAAGGGTAAATTGCTGAGTCAGAGAACCTGTATTGATATTGCCAAGGCCTTCAAGAAAAACTGTTTCAAACCACATGAACAGAAGACATCATCTGAAGTGACTGCTAGTGAAGAGTACAAAATATTTTTATGGCATTTATTGTACTAACTGGCTACAAAATGGTATCATAAACTACTATGGCTACCAGTCACTATGGCTACAAAAATGAGACTAATTTCCCATGAAGAAGCCACAAAACTTAATTGTCCTATACTGAAACAATTAGTAATGGCTATGTAAAAAAATTCCTGGAAAGCCCATCTGTCTAAAGAAACACAGAACACAGTTTGAGATGTAGGATATTCAGAGATAGAGATAGATAGGTGGTTTCAAAACCATGTTTCTGTAGTGGACACCACTGAGAAAGAGGCACCTTGGACACTGGTGACCCAAAAAAGCAGGACACTGCTTCAACCTTCACCCTCTAACATCACCACCAAAAACAGATATGAAGCTTTAACACCTGTAGACACCCATGAGCAAGCTCTACATGGAGATACTTCACCAGCAGCACCAGTGTGCTTGTAGTGGGTGACTCCCTGTTAGAGGGCACTGATGCATCCATCTGCCATCTTGACAGGGAGACATGAGAGCTGTGCTACTTCCTTGGAGCTAAGGTCCAAGACATTGCCAAGAAGGTGCCACAACTTGTCAAAAGCACCAACTGCTATCCACCATTGCTCTTCCACGTGGGCATGAAAGATGCAGAGAGCCAGAACCTGGGCAGGATCAAAGAGGACTATAAAGCCCTGGGGGTGCAAGTGAAAAACATTGGTGTTCAAGTTATATTTTCCTCCATTTTACCAGTTAGAAGAAAGGGGGCAGCCAGAAATAGAAGAATAACAAGTATCAACTCCTGCCTACACGGCTGGTGCTGTTGCAAGGGTTTTGTTTTTTATAACAATGGAACATTCTTTGATGACTGTAACCTGTTAGGGAGGGATAGAATACATCTGTTTCAAACAAGCAAGGGAATCTTTGGCAGCAGGCTGGCCAACTTGGTGAGGATGTAAACTGAAGGACTCAGGGGGTGGGGACCAAGATGGCAATGCTCATTCCCATTACATCCAACTGGGGAATAAGCAAGGCCAACCCGAGCAGCGACAAATACTCCTCAGCTGCCTTCCAAGATGACAGCCAGAAGGCCAAACAGCTCAAGGCTGGGTATGACTATAGTGGATCCTTTTGCACCCCTCCAGGGAAACCTTCTTGCTCGATTAAGTCTCTGAAATGCCTATACAGCAACACACATAGCATGGGGAATAAACAGGAAGAACTAGAGATCTGGGTGTGGTCACAGGCCCATGGTCTCATTGCAGGTACAGAGACATGATGGATAGCTCACAAGACTGGAATACTGTCATGGACAGCTACATATTTTTTAGGAAAGACAGGCCAGCAAGGCAAGGTAGTCGAGCTGCTCCTTAAGTGAGATGGCAGCTGGAATGTTATCGAGCTCTGCCTAGGCGGGGGATGAAGAACGTGTTGAAAGCTTATGGGTAAGAATTAAGGGGCAGGCTAATTTGAGTGACACTGTTGTGAGTGTTTACTACAGGCCACGTGATACGAAGAGGAAAATGATGAGGCTTTCTACAGATAGCTGAAAGTAGCCTCACAATCACAGGCCCTGATGCTTACAGAGGACTTCAATCATCCCAATATTTGCTGGAAAGACAGCACAGCTGGGCATACATGCTCCAGGAGGTTTCTGTTGTGCATTGATGGTAACTTTCTGACACAGGTGGTGGAGGAGCCAATGAGAAGAGATGTGCTGCTGCCATTTGAGAGGACTATAGGAACATTCCCTGGGTATGTAGGGTTTCAAAAAGGAATGCTAAGGCTCTCTTGGAATTAAACCTGGCAGCTGATGTAAAAAAGAACAAGAAAGGCTTCTTCAAGTACATTAGTAGCAAAAGGAAGAGTAAAGAATATGTGGGCCACTGCTGAATGAGGTGGGTGCCCTGGTGACAGAAGATATGGAGAAGGCAGAGTTACTGAATACACCTTTGCTTCAGTCTTTAATGTTAAGGCTAGCCCTCAGAAATCCCAGTCCCTGAAGATAAGAAAGTCTGGAGGAAGGAAGACTGTCCCTTGGTTGATGATCATTTGGGCAAAATAGACAACCACAAATCCATGGACCCTAATGGGTTGCATTCTCATGAGCTGATGGAGCTGGGTAAGCCACTCTTATCATTTTTTGGAATGTCATGGAGAACAGGAGAGATGCCTGAGGACTGTAGGAAAGCCATTGTCACTTCAGTCCTCAAAAAGAGCAAGAAGGAGGACCCAGGAAATTACAAGTCACTCAGCCTCACCTCCCTTCCTGGAAAGGGTGTTCCTGTGCAGCCTGCTCTAGACAAATCTGCTTTGGCAGATTGGATTGGACTAGATGATCCCTAGAGGTGCCTTCCAACTCCTATGATTCTACGATCCTGTGATTCTGTGGTGGAAGTCTGGCACTGCAGAGAAAAAAGGCTTGTTTTATTCAGAATGACTCAGAATTACAGGCATTGTGACAATGAAGAATAGACTAAACTATTTAGTTTTCCTGGAAAGGTGTTTGTGGACAGGTCTTCTTTTTATTTTAAAGACACATTTTTTTTAATTCTTCTGTAAAAGTCTACTATCATATGCTGCAAAAAAAATAGCTAAGCAAATATAACAACTATAATTTCTTCCTGGATGTTGATGATGTGATTTAAAGTTGATTTTGTAATTCTGATCTACTATGTGAAGAAAGACAGCACAAGATTAATTTGTGGGGATGAAGCCAAGTGAAATAATATGTGTTCACATTAGGAAAATATTTACCTCATTATCAACTGTGCTTCTGGTATGTTATTTTCTTTGGCATATAGTAGACAATAGGCAGCTTGGTGTGAAAGCTTTTAAAGAGATAACTAACCTCATTACAACTTACAGATATGATATAGAGTCTCTTCTGCCAGGAAATACTAACATTTATTTTACTACTGTGTACAAGTCAGCAGTGACACTATTATCTTTTACTTCTTATAGTTACCATAGCAACTACATTATCATGTTAGCCCTCTGTTATTATTAATTTCTTTCTTTTATATTTTAACTAAGGATCTTCATTTATTTTTTGCTTCATTAGTCATAGAATCATAGAATGTTTTAGGCTGGAAGAGACCTCTAGAAGTCATCTAGTCCAACCTCCCCACCACAAGTAGGGACAGCTCTATCTAGGTTTCTCAGAGGCCCATCAAGCCTGACCTTGAATGACTCAGTTAATTATTAATAAAGATTAATAAACTCTTAAATAATCCTTAGGTTCTTCTACAACATCAAGAAGTTCTTAGATAATCCTTGGCTGCTTCTACAGCAGAGTCTATTACAGTTTTATTCAGTTCTTTTTTTTAGCCTTCTTTTTCAGTATTTCTTTCTCTCCAATCATTTTAATTGCCCTTCTAGACTTTCTTTTTCCAATTAGTATTCACTGAGGACTCATATAAGAATGATATTGAGTGAGCTGAATGGTAATTTAACAGGAAACAGGGAACACTGAAAACGTAATGCTACCTGGTGGCACAAATTTGCATTGGAGGTCCTAAAATAAGAAATCAACCCAGAATGAGTAGTTCTTTTCTGTTGTTTAGTTGCCGCAAATGCAGGCAACTAACAAGCTTCCATTGCTAAATACAGGTCAGAGTTACTTCACAGGAATATAGGAAATAAAAGGGTTTCTTGGACTGTATAATCCAATGCCCTCTTGAAAGCACTGTGTTGCATATTCACTTTTATGACAATGACCAGGCTACATTTTGGGAGAGCAGGGATCCATTTGAATGGGCAGGGCAAAGGTATTATTGCCAGTAGAATGGCTGACTTGGTAGGAAGGCCTTTAAACCAGAAGTAAATGGGGGAGGGAGACAATTACCAGCAGCCCTGTGAGGGAGTGACAGACAGATTTGACAAGTGCCTGAAGTGCTGTGAATAAAAGGAAACCATTGAAACGTGTCTTAAGTGTGATCACCTCCAGCATTTTCATGAAAACAAGGAAGTGCCTACAAAGCACTACAATGGAACAACAAAATAGACCCTTTTTGGGAAATCAATATGCTGAGGTGTTTCTCTGAGGTACCTGTGCACAAATGCATACATCATGGGGAAACAGCATGAGGATCTGGAGATCTGTGTGCTGTTGTAGGGTTATGAAGTTGTTAGTGTCACAGAGACTTGGTGGGATGACTCATATAATGAGTGCTTCAATGGAGGAATACAGGCTCTTTAGGAAGGATAGGGAATACAAGGAAGAGGAGTTGCTCTCTATGTGAGAAAACAGCTGGGATGCAAGGCACTCCACATAGGTATGGATGATGAGATGAATGAGAACTTATGGGCAAGGATGAAAGAGCAGGGTGGTATGGGTGACTATAGTGTCTGCTATAGGCTGCCTGATCAAGGAGAGCATGAGGATGGTGCCTTCCCCAGATGGCTGGAAGCAGTCTTACATTCACAGGACCTTGTCCTCATGGGAAACTTCAACTAGTCTGATATCTGCTGGAGGACCAACATAGCAGGGCATGAGCAATCCAAGAAATTTTTGGGGAGCATTAATGACAACTTCCTAACCCAAGTCATATAGGGGCTAATGAGGAGAGGTGTTCTGAGGGACCTCATGGCCATAAACGAGGATAATGCTTGGTGATTTGGAAGTTGAAGGCGGGCTTGGCTGCAGTCATCATGAAATAACGTAATTCAGGATCCTGACAGGAGAGAGAAGGGAAAAAATCAAGACAAAAATATTGGACTTGAGGAGAGAAGACTCTAGCCTCTTCAAGGATCTGCTTGGAAAAGACCCATGGAATAAGGCCCTGGAAGGAAGGACCTGGCCCAGGAGAGCTGGTTAACATTCAAGCATCACCTCTTCCACATTAAAGAGCGGTCCATCCTAATTAGGAAGTCAGGCAAAAATGACAGGAGGCCTGCATGGATGAACAAGGAGCTCCTGCAAAACTCAGACATTAAAAGGAAGGATACAGACAGTGGAAACAGGGACAGGCAACTTGAGAGGAATACATAGTCACTGTTTGAGCACACAGAGATACAGTAAAGCCAAGGACCAAAAGTGATTGAATCTGGCCAGGGATACCAAAGGCAAAAAGAAGGGCTTCTTTAAGTACATAGGTGACAAAAAGAAGCGTAGGGAAACATGGGCCTGCTGCTGAATGGGGCAGGGGACATGGTGACACTGGACATGGAAAACTTTGAGGTATTGAATGTTGTCTTCACCTCAGTGTTTACTAACAAGAACTTCTTTCAGGAGTCCCAGTCTCTGGAGGCCAGGAAAAAAGTAAGGAATGAGGTGGAAGAGGATCAAGTCAAGGAATGCTAACCATAGGGTAAGAAGGAAGACCTGGGGAACTACAGGCTAGTCAGTCTCACTTCAATTCCTATGAAGGTGATGGAGCAGCTAATCCTGGAAATCATTTCCAGGCACATGAAGGACAAGAAGGTGATCAGGAGTAGTCCACATGGATTCACCAAGGCTTACATTTCCAAATGTAACAATCTTTCTGTGTGGTTGTCTGATAAAGTTTGGTAAACCACAATGCTTTTGAACATTTCTAGATCAATATGTTATTTTATTGCTATAGCTTTTTCACCAGATGTTTGTAGTATTCAGATTATACACTTTCCTATGAGAAGCTGCAGTAAAATCACTGTGGATATAAAATAGTTCATCACAGTAACACTCATTTTTATGAACAGATTAAGCAGTCAGATGCTATGATTTCTATAATTGTGCATAAATTTTGCTATTGTAGGTGCTATTATAAAACTTCGATCTTCATGAAATTTTATTTTGGTTAATCAGTTACTTCTGTTGATATGTCCTTGTCCTGGTTTGAATTAAAACAGAACTAATTCTATTCAGAGATTTTACTTTTCAGCTAAGTCTATTCTAACTAACTGCACTTTCTGAGGTTAACAGCATATTTTAACAGTGTCTCTTTCTAGCAGTGATAGTGCTCGATGTTTATAGTTACTACCAAGAATTGGTATGCAGAAAGACTCTTGCTTATACTTGCTTCCGCGGAGATCAAGGTCACTGCTAAATCTTGTGTACCACATTACAGGTGCAGAAAGTAAGAGGTTGCAGTTGTGAGGAGGAGTGGACAGGACAGGTGACCCTAAATTGACCAACAAGGTATTCCATATGTGTCATATTCAGTATAAAGCTGACGGATCATGAGGGTCAAGTTTTATTCTTCAACACTGGCATCCAAGGATGACTCTGTCCATTCTGTCTTCGATTCCAACTTGTGCATTCCTGAATCTGGTTCCTGTCTGCTGCTATGCCCAGTCTGGGACTTCCCTAGTGCCTGCCCACAACATCAGTGGTGTCAGTGGCATAATCGCCATCAGAAAGATTGGGTTTTATATTGGGTTTGTATATATTTAATTTTATTATTTCTATTTTCATTAAAGCTGTTTTAGTTTTGTTTTCAAATCCAAATTCTTACTCTCTTATTCCCTTTCTCTTCCACCTTTGGAAAATGAGAGTTGTTAATAGAGAGCCTCTGTCATTCACTAGTGACTGTTCCAAGCCTAACCCATGACATACTAGGATACATCAATGTGATACATACTATGCAAGTTGTTTACACATACAGAATTCCACTGTGGTTACACTTATCTGGTAAATAAGCAGGGATTTATGTATGGCACCTAAGCTGTACTTTTGTCTTGTATAGTGTCCTGGTGAGTGACTTTGGAGTTTCAGCCACAATTTCCTAGAATTCAGATGACATGTGATTTCAGTCATAAATCTTTGGATAAGAGACATTTTTGCTTGCAAAATTCTTAGAACAGCAATGACTGAAATTACAATGAGAATTAATGTAAGCTATTGAAATGAAAAAAAAAAAGGAGAAACAATATATTATATTTTTTTTCAATTTCACACTCTTTTTTCCTCCTCTTTATGGATTTCTTAAGCCATTATTATCATACCACTGTGAAATAGTATTTTATTTTTGCCTGTAAACCATGGATTTGATTTCAAACTATTTTTCTTTTAAAAATTTGTTAATTGCTCATTGTTGAGAATTTTAAAGTCTGTTGTTCAGAGTGGCAGTACCTTTATTGCCTGTGTTTTTATTTTTTTTATTTCCTACAGTATTTGCCTTCTTTCTAGAATTACTATTATTTTTAGTATTTTCTTTGTCAGAGTTTGTGAGACTTCAGTATGCTGTCTATACTTAAGTTTTCATATCACTTTGTGGTTTTTTCTCTCATTAAGTGTAATTTATAAATCTGTAAGTGAAACAGCAGCACAAGCGGAACTAAAATATTACATCTCTATGGTTGCATCAATATTAACCCAATATATTGCAATGTATGCTTTGTCTTCACCAATCCAACCGTTATTGCTAATCTGATATGCCTATCTGTCTATGCATCCATCACCCCAGTATCCAATCACTTCCATAAAAATGAATAATGATATATTTTGTGGACTTAATGGAGCCTTTGGCATGTCTCCCATCTCAGGCCCAGCACTGTGCTGGCATGGAGTTCTTTGGCTCTTGGTATGTGCTGTGGTTTATGGTTAACAAAGAATGTAACATTCGAGCTACCTCACATTCATCAGCTTCATTGGCTACCCTAGACTCCCACGCATAACTGGTATTCCTCACACTCACTCTTGGCTTTTTGAAAAGTGTGGCTCTGTTTTTATTTTAACCACTTTCATTCCTCTAATTTTTCATTATTTTATATCTTTTGTTTTCAGGTTTTTTTTCTTTAAATACTAATTACTAAATTAAAAAGTCTTTCCCTGATTCCTCATTTCTATTCAGTCTCTGATCTGATACCACCTTCTCAGCCTATCTTCCATGAAATCTCACAATCATTCATCAAAATCATAGTTAAATTTCCTATTCCTGTTTTGATTTTTTTTTTCTGCCATTTTACCACCATGTTCTCTTTTGTGGTGACACCTTATCTTCTTAAGTTTAACAGAATGTTATTATTAAGTCTTGGCTCTAAATCCTTCTAGATTATACTTATATTATGAAACTGAGAATTGCTCTGGATAATGTAGCTGTACAGAAAAGAAAACATACTCTCTTCTGGTCCTATGGAAGGAAATGGAAATGCTCTTGCTTCTTTCTACTATCACACTTTCTACTGTCATACTTCATATATATTTTATTACATAAATGTTATTACAGCTGTGTGCTTTGCAGCTGTACAAGAAGCAGCTTTCCCTTAAAAAAAAATGTATTACAGAACTGGCTACTTCATAAATTAATATTATTGATGATATTCCCTTTCATTATGCATCTAGATGTTGAAACAATGGACTAAAATTAAAAATTAACAAGAATTATTGTCCAAATGTTTTCACATTCCCTGTTTCCCCATTTGTTCATACCGTTTGACTCATCCCCTTGTTCTTTGCTAAGGAAATAAAACCCACAGAATTTCTGCATCCGGTTTTATGTATTTAACACAAGCATTCAAGTTAGTAGCTTGCTTTCTGTAGATGTATTTGCTGTCAGTGGAGAGATAGACAGTTCTAGGGCAGACCAAATAAGATCTCAATATATTTCCCCACCGAAGTAATAATATGATACTCAATCATCTGAAAAGAATCACATTTAAAACTGTCATAAAAAATCCAGTAGTCAGATACTAACAATTAGTTGAGAAAGTGATCACAGAATCACAGAATCACAGAATCATTATGGTTGGAAAGGACCTCCAGGGTCATATATATATATATATACACACACTGATATGCTTTTAAAAACCAGTGTTGTGCACTGTGAGCTATGGCAGACTAGACAGGTATGTAAAAGTGAATAATCACAAGACCATAGCAGAGGTCCCTGAGAGTTCAAAGCAGAGGCATTGAAAGTACAGAGGCATATCAAAGACTGTAGTGCAATGCACACAAATGGCCAATTGTTAATATAAAATTCTGTAACAAGCTAATGAAGCTGTCCATAATTCATAACATTGCTGGAGGTGCCTTTATAGCATACACAAGACTACATGAAAAAGAACTGGTTCTGCAGATGCGATGCTTCAGAATTGGGTATGCAAGAGCTGATGACTCTGGTATCCTATGCTGTACTACTACATACCTAAGTATTGTTCTGTTGTTATTGAAAGAAATTTTATTCAGTATTGGGCCTGAAGCTTTTCTGACTGTGTTTGATTGGTCTGATTACCATATCAAATGACTGTCTATTTAAACTAGATATAACTTTTGAATTAAAGAGCCTCAAAATTATGCAGCTAATACTATCTTCTTCAGAAGAAGTATAAGTGCATTTGGGAAATTCTTCATCTGTTATTGCCTGTTCTCAATATACCAAAAATATCAATACATTTATACTCAGTGCCTTTCTGAAGATTGTTGCCTTCACAGTGCAATATATAGAGACTTTACAACTCCTTGAGTTATGCGAAGGAAATTATATTATGTTCAGAGGTAGTCTTCCTGTTTATTTTTTGTGTCTTCATTCCTGGCAGAACAAGGAAATATATAGGCTGTTTTTTGCTTGATGGCTTTTGGTTTTTAATTTGAAGTAATGTTTAAGTAAGTAGGTCTTTTACACTGTAGCAAATACATGCCGCTTTTGCAAAAAAACATGGAACTGTCTTCAGGTCCTTTCCATGCATGTGAGCTCATTTCACTGAAATAATAGATTTAGATGTAATGCCTAACTTCAGAAAGGAAAGAAAACAAAAGAGAGAATAAAGAATTATAGATGAGTCAGTTTACTATCAGGCCCCAAAAAAGTCTGGAACAAAACACCTAGAAAATAGCAGAGAGATTATAATACTTGGGGTAGTCTAGGCTAAGGAAGTAGCCTAGACTGAATAGAACTACAACCATCTTCAGGTACATCAAAGACTGTTGCAAATAAGGAAGATGGTTCTGTTTGCTAGGCTTAAGTCATAGCACTAAACATAACTGCAAAAAAGATTTAAATCAAGAAAACTTTTAGTAATGCAGACAGAACAGAATGGCTTGGAGGATTATGATGTTTCCATCTTTGGAGATCTTTAAGAATGTGAGGAAAATATTGGTATGAATTATTACGGTGGTTTAAACTTGATTAAGGGCAAATGCCCACCCTGTTGCTTGCTCACTGCCCTTCCTCAACAGGACAGGGCCAGAAAACAAGAACAACACCAGAAATGGGAAAGCCTGTGGGCTGAGATAAGGATAGGCAGATTGCTTACCAGCTACCACTGTGGGCAAATCAGATTCAAACTGAGGAAAATGAATTAATTCCTTGGTAATTAAAACAGATTTAGATGGTGAGAAATGAAGACAAGTATTAAAACTAGACCTTTCCTCCCCCTTTTTCCAGTCCCATCTTCACTCCAGAGTCCTATACACCCTGCAGGGAAATGCCTGCTCCACTGTGGTCTCTCCATGGGTTGCAGGGAATCTCTGCTGCAACTCTTGGAGCACTCTCCTTTTTGTCTAACTTTAACATTCATAGGGCTGTTTCTCAAACATTGTTTTTCTTTTCTCCACTGCGCCTGTGCAGCATTTTGCCCTTTTAAAATTACATTTTCTTTGAGGTGCCACTGTCTTGGCTGTGGAGTCAACTGTGCCTTGTAGTGGGTGGGTTACAGCTGGCTGGAACCAGCTGTGTCCAGGTGTGGGCAGCCCCAGCCTTTCCTCACAGTGGCTGCCTCTGCAGCTCTCCCACTGTCAACTGCTTGCAACAGACAACCCCTATGATGATAAATATAGTTAAACTGCCTGAAGGAAGGGGGTGGGTTCCAGATTATTCCCCCTCTTTTGTTTTTCTGGGATATTTTTACAGCTTTTTAAATGATGGTGGTATCAAGTAACAGCCCCTTTGTGAATATGAAAACTCTCTGTAAAGATGATGTTTTCTTTTATCCTAGTTATATATTACATTTATCTATATTAAAAGTTGTAGTTATATCACCTGCAGCACCATTATTAACACTTTTCTAGTTTTAAAAGGTTTGTAAATGTTGATTTCATGTTTTCTGTCATACATAGAAACTGATACTGATCAAGTTAGGAACAATAGTAACACAAGTTAATGATTTTACGCCTACATCTGAAATGTCTATGAATTTTGTTTGTACCTTTTACATACTGCTATTTATTTTAGCACTTTACAGATGCTGTTATTTTCCAAAGTCTAAATTTAGTACAGAAATATAATGTAAGGTGACCATTTTGATACGTGTTAATTGTCTAGTCATCAAGA
>JAVSBS010029301.1:63886-75797 GCA_033124195.1 Coracias cyanogaster | reverse complement strand
ACGTGTTAATTGTCTAGTCATCAAGAGTACTGAGATATTAACCATATTCTTCCACTTCTTGCTCTTGAGAACTCATGGTAATATTTTATGTAGTAAGGCCTTTATCAACATATAAGTTTTTAAGTCATGAGTAAAACTATTGACAATCAGTTGTTGAAAAATATGATTTAAATATGTCCAAATCATATCATCAATGTTAAATGAAATGTCTGTTTCAATATGGCTGATTTTTTTAAGTTGAAAAAGAAAAGGATAGCTACACTGTTGGGATGCAAAAGAAAACATAAGAAAAGTAGCATAAGATTTTTAGCTGGTTTAAAGCACAGAAGAGTAAATGTACTTGACCTTATTAGGTATATTAAATCTATTTCATCCTTTTCATTAAAAAAGACATTTTTTTCACACCTGAATGCACTTGCTACAGGGTAATTCACAAATGAAATAAAAAGATGGGAAATTAACTGATCAGATGTGTAATTCTGTGAAGTCATAATGAAACTAAGATACTGCAATCATCACCAGTTGTTACAGGTGCTGACATTCTTCAGCCACTTGTCTGACTGGGACTCTGGATTTTTTAGGAACACGACTTCTTTCCAGGAGGATTGAGGATTGCAAAAGATACTTCATTATACAAATCTTGAGATGTTACAGCATGACAAAGTGAACAACAAAATTTTCTGAGGAACTGATCATGAGCTTGCAGTCAGCTTTGATGCTTCTGAGAAATTGCCCAATATTTTCTCCCCACCTTCCCCCGCTCTCTTCCTTTCTTCCTTCTTTCCTCCCTCCCTCTCCCCTTCCTTTTCCTTCCACTTTCACTTTCCATCTTTCTTCTTTCTTCTCCTTCCTTCCCCTCTTTCCTTCCTCTCCCACTTTTCCTTCAGCTGATAACGTTCAAGACATATGTACTGAATTTTACCTCACAGATGTTTAGTCTATAAAACAGGACATTTGAGTTCCTACACGGCATGAGCATACATGTTGGCACCTTGTATATATTATCACTTGGCATTCATAGTAGGTCATTCATCCCTTGACTGTATTAAACCACATTCAATCTCAAGGCATATGCTTTGACTACTTTGAAACTATGATCACTATTTGACTATCTGGGAACTGTTTAGAGCTTAGGCTCATGTTGGTTGCTCTTATTGACCATAAGGTCATGTGTCCACATAATATCTCCTGTTGATAACAGGTGGTCTTGGCTTGTCTAGTTATGATTAGACATTCCTGAAATATCAAAAGGCTGCTGAGCTGTAATGGCTTTTGTATTGCAAGGGTCGCAATCTGTATCATGTCATCAGGATACATACATCAGTGCAATTTAAGTGTTAGGACCTGTAGGACAGTGAATGGTCATTAATGGACCCATCTATTCTTTTGGACTTGTTTTAATCTGTTTTCATTGTAAATTAATTTTCAGGAAAATATATATAAAAATAAAATATTTTTGGTATCTGTATTGGCTTATGCTACTTCTTAAGTCATGAGCATTTTCAGCCTGTTACTCCATCAAATACAGATGAGAGTCAGTGTGCCTTGCTTTTTAGTCCTGATACCTGCTTACATTTCTCAAATGTTATATCACACTGTGTAAGACTAAAGTATCATGGCTCTTGGTTGTGACTTGCATCTGTGTTCTCCCATGAATTCTGTAAACTGCAGGCACACGCTGTCTGTACCTTAGAGCTTTTATTATTATATCCATTGTCACAACAATACATGTTTGTATTGCTTAAATAAAAACTACTGTAGACCCTGGACTCTACAGTATTTGGTTCATTTTTCTCTCTATTCAGAGCAATTATGTAAAGTACTTGAGGGAAATGCAGGCAGAAGTAACACTTCAGTCCTGCACAACCCACCTGTGTGCTATCTCCAAGCTTCTTGGAATAGAAATTTGTATCCTTAACAAATCTTCTTAACAATTGTTTCTTACTATATTTGTTTTAAACACAAAGTGAACTACAATTGTATCCAGATTAAAATAAGCAGAAAGATTTGTAGAGAGAAAGTTATTATGAATAGCTATATTAGGTATCTGAAGAAAACAATGGGATTGAGGAAGTGAAAGGAAAAAAACCCAAACTTACTATGCCTTTGTATGCACACTACCTTCGAATATTAATACAGAAATCCTGGAACACTGAGGCTATAAAAATCTCTACTACTGTGGAACAAAATTTAACAATATACTTTTGTGGTATAAAACTCAAAACCCTGTGGAAGTGTTTATATTTCTTCAGAATTTTCACTTTTACTACTGAAGTTGTCTTTACTTCATCCAGAGGCAATATTAGATAGATCTTTCTACAGGGTGTTTGAATGTGCTAAATACTTGATTAAATTACTAAGACTAGATAAACTGGGATTTCTGTCTTATAAAAATTTTCACAAGACGTAGTATCTGTTCCTATCAAATAAAAGGCTAAGCAAAATTAGATTCTGTGATAATCAATGTTCTATATGCATTCAGTCAAGATGTTTGGGGTTTTTTGCTTGATTGTTGATTGGGGTTTTTTTAAAGGATTTAAAGGACTACAGCTGTGAAGCCACAGACTTTACCTTGTATTAATTGATAAGACATGGAAAGCAGGTAAAGACTGATTAGGAAGGAGATCAATTATCTTTATACACAACTGTCTAAAGGAAAAAAGAATATTAATTTGTCATAAATTGACCTAAATTATATCATTAGTAGAATTATTATAAAATACATTTAAACTGAATCTCAGTTATAAAATATTTTTGTAGTTCTTTTTCTTTTATTATCTATACACAAAAATGTAATGTTCAACTTCTTCTAGAACTGTCACTTGTTTGTATGCAGGCAACTAGAAAAGCTACCTGCATCTAGAGATAACATTTATTTTTCTTTATTGTAACTTATGAACAGTAAGATGTAGTTATATCTTCCAAGGGCTTATCAAAATATCAGTATTGTGTATATATAAAAGATGATTACTGTAGCAATATTTAGCATATTTGTAAAATGTAGCATTTCATCATACCTATGAAGTCTTGTTTTTTGGTAAGGCTGATTTTGATAAGAAATCTCAGTTCTAAACTTCGTTCAAAACCAGTTGCAGTGTATCATTTTAGAACAAGTTGGCAATATAAACTATTAACTGAAACTCATGACAAAAATCCCTGTAGTCCACACAGTAATGCATGTAATTACTCTCCTTTTTATATCCCAAAGTTACTATTGGTCTGTCTTTTTTTTCATTTTAATAGAATTCTGACTCTCCCAACTGTAACACCAAACAAAAAAATTAACACTGGGATGTAAAGGAGATGTGAAAAAAAAATAGCCTATGGTCCTGATCCAGAAAAACACTTAGGAAAACATCTAATTGAATCTAGTCATACACTTGCACATCCATATGCACTTGCACATCCATATGCACTTGCACTTAGAGCACTTGTATGAAGACCATTTCTTTTGTTGAAATGTATGGGAGCTTCAGTAAATAACACAAATAACACATAGTTACTGAGGCTTACAATCTGTGTCTGAACTAATTAACTAAAGAAAGTTATGACTCAGATTTTGGCCATGGAAAATAAGTTGAACAATACCTGCATTTAAAATTCTGAAAAAACAAGTGTTTAAAAAATTGTCACAAATTGTGTTTTAATTGTTGATTCTATTTATTCCTAATCCTTGAATAATAATGAAAAGGAGAAAAAACAGAAAGGTAGCAAAAAACAGCCAGGAGGAGCCAAGAAAATTCTGACCAGAATAAAATGAAATTGTTCGATTCAAAAATCTGAGGTTTTTCCAAGCTTTATTGCTTTTTTTTCTTCCTTCTAGATCAAGTCTGGAATAAAATAACTGTGCCTTTCTTTCTCATTCAAGCAGTAAAAACAACCTAGAGCAAAATTACTTGGGTTTTTGTCATCCTTGTTATTCAGAGGACAGATGTGTAAATAGTCTTTTCTCTTGCTTTCTGTATCTTGTCATTTGTAAGAGGAAGAGTGTGAATACAAACATCCTTGATATGTATACATCATGTTAAGAATAAATAAACATCCTTGAAGTCTACTTAAAAAATGTAGAAGGTAATCAAGCAGGGGCATGCCAACTAAAGGCTAGAATGACATAAAATTACAGCAAAGACCTCTTCCTTTTTTGCATGAAATGGTTGCAGAAAACTATATATAGGTGAGGGAGACTTAAGATAAAACAAATAGAAGGAGGTAATTACTTCTTCACTGCATGTCTTTACTTGTTTCTCCAGACCTTCATTTTGAATGACATTCCATTTGTTAATGGACTTTTCTTTTTACCTTTCACCATCTGAAATTACATTAAAAACTGAAAGGATGCAGACAGAAACATTGAAACAAATACAAAGAATTACTTGCTTGGAATCAGGCAATCATTTTTCAAGGAAAAAAGTCAGGCAAAAGATTCTCCAAAGGAAAGCTGAAGATTACTACTGTGGTGTACGCATGAAATTAGATATTTTTAATTAGTAAGAAATCTATGGATTTACTGAAGAACTTTATTCTACCAAAATATTTCACAAATTCTAGTGAAGTTTTCTGTGTTAAATAAAAATCTATGTACATTTTGAAGTATCTCCACATACATACGCCTTCACACGAGAGGCAAATTTATTACACTAAGTGAGATTTCAGCTTTTCTCCTCAATTCTTATGTCAAGTAGAGATAAATAGTAACTAGATTTACATTCATACTCACCAAGGAGTAAGAATAGGTGAGATGCCTGCTGAAAAATTGAAACTCAGGCAGCAGCCACACCTGTGGCCCAACCACCTGCAAGGACATAGCTTCATGCAACTGTGCATATAACTGATCTGTGGGCATGAGTCTACCAGTAGAAGCACAGGCTTCTCTCTTTATCAGTGGTTTATAGAGTTCCTTTCTTACCTTAACTGCAGCATTTGGTGCCTACCAGTTCCCTCCTAACCCCGGGCAGAGGCTCATTGTGCATCATGACATGGCTGGGTGTGTGTCTGGCTGTGCTGGTAGCCTCTGGGATAAACAGAGATGATTTTCTTTCTGACATCAGAAGATAGAGCCCAGGAGGTGGGGAAGGGTGTCTAAGTGGAGGAAGTCTTCATTCCCGCTAGATCCCAAGGAAACTTCATCATATGCATGATCTTTATTTCCATGTGGCCCTTCCCCACTTTTGTATGTCTCTCCGCCTTGTCTATCCTTGGGAGACTGGCCTCCCTTCTTAGCCCTCTCCCACTGAGCTACAATGACCAAGACCCCTGCTATGTGCTCTACCTCCACATTCAGGCAGTTGTCTAAATACTGATGGTCACACACATATCGAGGGGGAGGATAGAGAGGTCTTCTTTTATTCCATATGAGAGAACCATCGACAAGGTGTGATACTCCCCTAGGAATATGTTGCACTTTCTCTTCAGGGCATGGTCAGAAGACTATACTTCACCCAGGGAAGGAAGGATGCTGGCCGCTCAAATATCAAAAGAAGGTCTCAGACACACCATCCTCTGTGATCCATAGCACCCACCTCCTTCTATGGCACTGCTGAATGAATCTGCTTGGTGACAGAAAGACTTGCAACTCAGTAGGCAGACTGTCAAAGCCGCAAAAGGTGGCAGGCAGAGATCTTGTAGGATAAGAAGAGGATTAGAGATTAATTATTGGTAGCAGACAGGGTTTTGGAAAGGTGAGGATGATGGGAAATCTCATGTGACATGAATTCATAAGCTGATTGTGCTTCCTCCCATGCTCATCCCCTGCTGGTCAGTCCTCTGGGGATATCCACAAGGAGTGCTGAAGCCTCCCCTTTCAGGCAGAGGCACGAGAAGTGTGTTGCAGACCCAGCTGTAGAGCACAGTACACTGTCCCCTTAGATACCTCCATGGAATAGTGGGTGCTGCTTAAGTGCTCTATTCTTTGCCTACTCTTGCTTCTTTTTCCATTTTTGCCTTTGATGCGCACTCTAGCTCCCTTTATTCCATTTGTTGCTGCCTGTAATGATTACTTTATCCTAATGGTCTATTACTTTAACTTTCCCTTTCCATGGAAGGATAAGATTTTGAGTCTCTGTTAGAAAAATCAATAAAGAGCAGGCAAATTGGAACTCATGGAGAAGTATGAACATGGCCCCTGCTCATGGTCCAATCTCCTCATGCTTCCGCAGAACCTCAGGTGACTTATTGCGAATGTTACAGGATACATCAATTGTTCATAAATTTGATTAAACCTTTTTTGAGCCCACTGCTATTGCCTCCCTCTGTAAACTTTTGCTGCCAACAATACCAGCTGTAAGGTATTCAGGATCATCAGTCATCTCTTGCCTGGCAGAGAGGGAGGAAGTTGCTGGATTCACCGATAAACCCAGCCCTCTGCTCCACACCTGTACTCTGAAACTGAGGTGTCCATGATTCTGATATCTCTAATGAGGATAAGCTAATATAAGAAACCTTGTATTTGAGGGCATATCATATCTATCTCATCTGTCTTTATGCCATTTCGAATTTACTTCGCTTGAGGCAAAGGGGATTGCAGAAATTCAGTAAAAAATATCTTTTGTAATTCTGCACATAAAGGTTTTGGGTGATTTTTCTGCATACTGTAATTTACAGCTTGGAAACTGAAAATGAAAATTTAAACCTATAATTCTAAAAATGCTTTTAGCAAAACATATATTTTAGGCTAGTATGGAGAATTTTGTATGTCTGCATAGAGCACACACATTCTTATGAATTGAAATAGTTAATTCATCATTATAGTAGATTCTTAGAATGAAAATATTTTTTGAAAACTATATTTAATTTTACAAAACTTTAATTTAAAAAAGTGAACTATTATGTATTCACACTTCTATAAAATTATGAAGTTGCTTATGAGCTATTTCAGCCACAGCTGCAGTAATGTCAGAATTTTGCATTTCTTGTATGTAGACACTTGAACAAAAAATGTGAAAATGCAATGTATAGAGAGGGTTTTTTAATAATGTTTACCATGTTTATATCGCAATATGGAAAAGTTGGAATTGAAAGTTTATTTCCTTTTTCTTGATATTTTTAATGTAGTATTTAAGAAAAGAGCAAGCATTCTTGTTTTCATTAATACACTTAGATTATATAAGTTTAGATATCTGTGACACAAGAAAATACATGTGAGCTAAATACCTAGAAACTTCTTGTAATTAGGGGTACAATCCAGGTTAAGACCAATTACTCCAAGGAAATTTCTCTGGGGAAATAAGATTTTTAGCCCCTTGCAGAATTCCACAAGTAAGTTAATCTCTCGGGTTGACACCTAAGTTTACATTATTGTGTGGTTACTCGATTAAGTAGATCTATGCATGCATGCGTGCATGCATGTGGTCTTCACGTTCCAGCTATTTTCAGTTGTGAAGTAGCAAATACCATTCAGTGGTGCTTGGACAGAGACTCAGCTAACCCTAAACATTGGGCACTTTGTTGATTAAACTTCTTAGCTCCATTTTTTGACTAGATGTTAATGGAATACAACAGGAACTTGGACACTCAGCTCTTACACCTACATGTAAACACTTAAATTTAAGAATTTTAACTTAGTAGGTAAAGACATTGAGCTGGTGCTATGGGTCCAGAGAAGGGCAACAAAGCTGCTGAAGAGTCTTGAAAATAAGTCTTATGAGGAATAGCAGATGGACTTGGGTTTGTTTAGTCTGAAGAAAAGGAAGCTGAAGAGAGACCTTGTTGCTTTCTACAACGACCTGAGAGGAGGTTGTAGGGAGGTGGGTGTTGGTCTCTTCTCACAAGTCACAGCTGATACAGCAAGAGGAAATGGTGTCAAGTTACATCACATGAGATTAGGTTAAACAGTAAGAAAATCTTCTATACTGAAAGAGTTGTCAAAGACTGGAACAGGCTGCCCAGGGAAGTAGTTGAATCACCATCCCTAGATGTATTTAAAATCTGTCTAGATATGGTGTAGTAGTGGGCTTGGTAGAGATAGATAACAGTTGGAGTTAATAATATTAAAGATCTTTTCCAGCCACAGTGATTCTGTGATTCTCTCATTCTGTGAATGTCTAGAGCCTTGCAAGTTCAAATTTGGGACTGATGACAACGTTTTGCATGGGAGACCACAATACAGATCTACAGACTTAGTCATTTTGCAAAAAGTGCATATTAATGATGACTGAATAATATCTTTGAAGAGGCTCACTTGTGCTCACTGAGGATCTGACTAAGAACACCAGCAGTTCTCAAAGGATAAACTCTTGCCATGCCTGCTTATATAAGACCAAGTTAGTTGGTGTTGTATAAGCAGGAAGCAGGCCTGTAGCTAGAGGTGTTCCCCAGGGGTCAGTACTGGGTCCAGTCTTGTTCAACATCCTCATGAATGTCCTGGATGAAGGGATGGAGTGCACCCTCAGCAAGTTTGCTGATAATATGAAACTGGGAGGGGTGGCTGATACACCAGAAGGCTGTGCCTTCAACAAGGGCAAGTGCAGGGTCTTGCACCTTGGGAGGAATAACCCAATGCACCAGTACAGGTTAGGGGTTGATCTGCTGGAAAGCAGCTCTGCAGAGAAGGACCTTTGAGGTCTGGTAGCCAAAAAGGCTAATAGCATCTGAAGTACAAGGGCCTGAGCAATAGGCCTTGAATTAAAGTTGACGTATGGATGAATCTCACAACTGGACAGTATGACTGAAACCAGCAAAGGATTTTTCTCTGCTGGGAAGTTAGTAGATTAGCTGTGAGAATAGACACACAGCTATCCTGAGAGACAGACCAAAGCAGACAGAGGTGCCTCCTCCTCTCCGGGTTTCTTTCCAGGCTTGGCTGAGCTTGGATGGAACCCGATAAGGAGGAAAAATAGCAGGTGTCCCACTTTTGAAGTTATAAAAGTTGGTGCCACTTGCAGCGAGCTTCAGAAGCTGACTTGCAGATGGACACACCATGGAGGGTTTTCCCCTGTTACTGGAAAGGCCGCCCTGACTGCTCGCTTCAACCAGGACTCCCTAGCAACAGCAGGACAGGAGGAGTACATCAGACAGGACGAGGGTAATGGAGTTGATAGGAATGCTGGAAAGGACACGGGTAATGGATTTAATCATCTATCCCTTTGACATCTGCCACAGTTTAGCCATGTACCTCTGTGGAATGTATCACATTCTGCTGGTGCACCTCTCTGGCATTTGCCAGGGTGGTCTGCATATGGCTATGGTAGTATTCGGGGTATGGTTGGTTTCTCCCTTGGTTGTTGAGTTGGTTGCTTGGTTCCTTTTCCCTTCTGTTATTGAGCTTGTTGTTCAGTTTGTTCTCCTTTTTATTATATTACCCATGGTGAGTGGGTTAATGTCTTCTGTTGCAGGCCATGTAATATCATTCCTGCGCTCCATGGAGAGAGATTATAAAATCTGTATCTGTTTGTGCATCTGTCTTCTGCTGATGGTCGCATTCTTTATCCTAAGTCAGGTAATTGGCAAAACAGCACTCTAGGATGCATTAAGAAGAGTGTGGCCAGCAGGTTGAGGGAGGTTCTCCTCTCCGTCTACTCTGCCCTGGTAGGGTCACATCTGGAGTATTGTGTCCAGTTCTGAGCTCCCCAGTTCAAGAGAGAAAGGGAAATACTGGAGAGACTCAAACAGAGGGCTATGAGGATGATTAAGGGACTGGAACACCTCCCTTACCAGGAAAAGCTGAGAGGCCTGGGGCTGTTCAGCTTGGAGAAGAGAAGGCTGAGAGGGGATGTTATGGATGTTTATAAATATCTGAAGGGTGAGTGCCAGGAAGACGGGGCCAGTCTCTTTTCAGTGGTGCCATATAATAGGATGAGGGGCAATGGGCAAAAATTGGAACACAGGAAGTTTCATCTCAACATGAGGAAAAACTTCTTTATTGTGAGAGTGACAGAGCACTGGAACTGGCTGTCCAGAAAAGTTTTGAGTCTCCTTCTCTGGAGACTTTCAAAACCTGCTTAAACATGTTCGTGTGCAACCTGCTGTCAGCGAACCTGCTTTGGCAGTGGGGTTGGACTAGATGATCTATCTCCAGAGTTCCCTTCCAACCCCTACCATTCTGTGATTCTGTGGACACACATAAGCATTTGATGTCAGAGCATTGGATCTTGAGTTGTTCAGTCTCCTGACCCAAGTGTGCCTTCTCCCAGATGTCATTACAGGATAAAATATCATGCTCTTTCAAACATAAACTGTTTGAAATGTATAAGGAGGATAAGAGCTGCAACAATATATTACAAGGAACTGTTTTTCTCTTTCAACTACTTGCATTCATTGCATTCTGTGATTCAAATAAGTGTAGTAATAATTGACTACTAATCAAGTGGGAAAAGTTTGTGTTTTTCCAGCTAGCAGAAGGAGTTTGGAGAAAAACAGTAAACTTAGAGGTCATAAAGGGAATAAAATCATTTGGGTATTTTACTGCAATATACATTCATACAATACAGTTTCAATCACTTTACCCTTTAATATTTTTTACAGATTAATTTCATATTCGATGATACCAAGTATTTCTTAGCTGGTAACATTTATAAATATAAAACTTTTTTTTCTCACTATATTTGCAAGGCCTTGTGCTGGAATCATTTTATTTTCCTTGAAAAAACTATTAAAAAAACAAACATTAAAAAAGTAGAAATTAAAGGAATAGAAAGTAATTGAAGAATTACTGGTGAACATCTCTAGTGAAGAACAAGTATCCAAAGAGTGAATATAGACTTTCTGTCTGTAAGGACATGGGAAAGATTTAGTCTGATTCACAGTCTCAAAATCCCTCGATATATTCTATCATCTCGTTTCTGCACTTGATGATACTGTAGAAAAGAAACAAAGGGAGCTCATGGGTTTGAATACAGAATTGTATGACTTAATATAGTGGCAGTTCTGTAACATCACAACAAACTCAATCAATTAAAATGTATTGTGTGATGGCTTTAGTGATTTAGTGATTTCATGCAGCTGAGATTGAGTGAGAATTACATTGCTTCTCCAGTTGCTAAAAAACCCCACATCCACTTATGTAAAAATAAATATATTTTATTTAATTTAATAGAATTATTAATAAATAACCCCTCAGTTAGAAATTCATTGTGGAGTATAATATTAATAATTTTTCTGGGCAAAAAACCCTTCCCTGAGAAAGAATATGTCAGAAAATTATTCATTTACAAAAAAAAAATAAAGAAAGATAAAAAGAATAGAAAAGGGAAAAGCAAAATAAAAATAAAAATAAAAAGGAAAAGAAAAAGAAGATACTAGGAATTTATCCTAAACCATACTGTCACATCAGTTATTATAAATACCATGGGTGATCATAAATCTGTTTTCATAAAAATTATCTTCTGTGGGCTGATATGTTCTATGGACACTAATATATAGCATGAGTGGATTGTGGCTTTTAATGAATTTTGAGACAGTAATGAAAAATAACTTTATCATTTTTTTTTGCTTTGAAATAAAGCCACTACTAAATCAGTCTCAATTCATAATGTCAGCTTAAAAATATTTTTACAAGCCCACATAATCAAATACAAACTGAAAGTGAAATATAAATTTTTTTCGTCTCAGTTTTTAAGATGACACTGCTTCCAACGTTGACAATGTGCTTTTCCAAAACTGAGGACCAGAAAAAAAGATATTTCCTGAATTCAGTGATCTTTGATACAGATTTCTATATATTTCACCAACCAAACCATTCACTTCATCACAGCTCAAGCAATACATCCCCAAAACATCTAAAATCAATATATAGGTAAAATCAGTACAGTACCCATGAAAATGTGCACACTGCTGTGTATTTCCAAGTTACTGTAGAGCTGACAGTCTTTATTCTCTTATCACAGTATCTCAAAATCACAGAGTGGTAGGGGTTGGAAGGGACCTCTGAAGATCATCTAGTCCAACCCCCTTGCTAGAGCAGGATCCTGGAGTAGAT
>JAVSBS010029301.1:0-50236 GCA_033124195.1 Coracias cyanogaster | reverse complement strand
GGTGCACTCTGTCCCTTTGTCCAGGTCATTAATGAATATGTTGAAAAGGGCTGGAGCCAGTACCAGCCCCTGGGGGAAACCTCTGGCCAACTATTGTGTCACTGACCACTACTCTCTGGGCTCTCTACTTCAGGCAGGTAAATGTCCTCCTCTTCCCCCATGTGCTTCAAAAATATTTTGGAGCATACTTTGCAGTATGCTGAAAGATCAAAGTACGACAGGAAACATGTCCCAATGACCTTTGTGCAACAGAGTGACCAACACTGTTTAAGCCTTTGAAGATAGAAGAAAGGTGTGTACTATGACTAACTAGTAGTAATAATAGTAGACTCGAGGCTTAGAATATTAAACTCAGATGGGGTAGGACCTAGATTTTGATCCTCATCCCAGAACAGTTTTTGTTTTAATTCAATTACTGCATCCCAATTCTGACTTCAAACAGTTGAAGTACTCTAACCACTTAACTTCACAGCCATACAAGTATGCTAATTTCTAATTCATCTCTCTGTCTCCATATTTCCAGCCCTGGGAGCTGATTGCCTGTAGAAAAAAAGAAAGGATCTGCAAGAAAACTACTAGCATTGTTACAAAATACTCATAGCCTTTCTATTTTGAGACCATTCTATTATCTTCAGATATCTCATTATGTTCAGTGATAGCATTAGATAACGTGCTATCAAATGTGTAGTTCAGACCATTTAATATTTTTTATTTTAAGGTAGCAGTGTTGAACTATTATATCCATTATAGCTGCATTGCATCTATCACTATTATCAGATGTAAAAGTCTATGCTTTATATTACTGTATATTTAGAAATTCTGCATTCAACATCCCATCTTTACATGCCTTTTTCATAATAGGATTTTCTCAGGGATTATTAAAATAGATATTTATAAAGGGTAATTCTTCTTTTTAAACACTTCAGATAGATAGCTATTTCATGTCTAATGCAGAAGATTTCTTGCCCACTTATATTTTGCCTTTCATTCATGTAATTATGCATAGTTCTGGTGTCATATATAGGCTTCATTTTTACAGGTGAAGAAAATGTTCTTCCTCATGGTTGATACTCTGTCTTGACAAAAATAATTATTAATCCTCATGTAACTGAAAGATTATTATGGGAGTACTAGAATTAGTAATGTTAAGTAACCAGGTAGGTAAACAATTAGATCCTGTAAGAGCAGTGGAAATAATGTGAAGTATCAACAAAGAATGGTTTTAGCAATAAAATCAAGAAGAAAAAAAGTTATGTAGTGAAGAGTGTGAAAAATAAAGAGGTCATACAGGACATAGAAAATCAGCCAAGAAATTAAATATCTGCAAACTGTGATATCATTCATGAGGCAAAGTAATGTCATGAGATGAAATTTGAAAGTGATTACAATATCTGTTTTAGATCTGCTTTAGGCAAGGACAAAATCTTCCTACCTATAACCCCAGATGCTTCCAGGTAATTGGTGGAGGCTAAGAAAAGTCCAAGACTGGAACTTGTATGAACACACAGCAAAATACTTGGAGAAAATCTAACTCTAAAAGTTATAATTCTCTGTTTTGTACTGAAGGAGAACTAAAGCAGAAAGGTTTATGCAGAAATCCAGGGAAGTAATTTAAAAGCAAAAATGAATCCCAGGTTCTTTGCATTCCAGTTCAGTATTTTAAAGTTTATGGTTTTGTTCTATTAATAAGAGTTTTTAAATACTAATGAAAAAATAAAGTACACTTTAAGTGAGATTGGAGAAATACCTACAGAAGATATCTGACTCTAAAATCCTCTCAGAATGAAAGAATCTGTCAAAGAAAAGAATAAACTAGAAAATGTTTAGGAACATCGTGCCACCATGTTGAGGCCAGGAAAGAACCTCCTCTTGTTATCTCTCCATGTGTTACGCACATACTTTGCAGACTGACTTCCTGTGCTTGAGGTCAGCTCTGGTAAGGTGGTGTTATGACCTTGCATCAAACTGCTGTGAAACGAGCAGAGAGGGAGGTGAAGAGGTGGCTTACTGGAGGTCCCCTGCCTCACTCAGGAGCTGCATTTAAGCTCAGGCTCTTGCCCCTGGTCCTCACCTGGGTTATGCTGCAAGTCGGCTTGTACCTGACCTCATACTTTGTTTACCAGGTCCTCAACACCGTGACTTACTGGTTGGATCTCAGGACCTGTCTTCTTACTGTGGACCTTCCTAGGAACCACCAGACTGTTGGCTGGCTCTGAGTTACATCCCCAGACTCACTCTGTGCTTCTCACATGGGTGCTGTGGGACAGAATCCCTTGTCACTGAGGTCACTGTCACTCTCCCTTCCCAGAACCCCTCCCTTGTAGGACAACCCACACTTGCTGCTCCCAAGGACTATGCTATCATTCTCACTTTATTCCTGATGCATATTTAAATCTATCAAATTTAAGCATTACTTAATATGTACAGATAATATAGGAAATGCCACAAATCATGGTGCCTGCACAATTTGACTTCCATCCTCATGTGTTTTACAATATGCACTAATCCTTTCGATGACATACAAAGTTGTTCTTTGTACCCTTACATTTTTTATCACAAAATTAATAATTCTTTGGAAATTTTGCATTATTTATGCCAATCTTCATTCTTTGCAAATGATACTTTCCTTAATTACAATAGGCTGTTCAAAATATACAATGTTTGCTGATTTAGTAATTTGCTGATATGATTTTCTAAAATATTGAACATCCTAGACAGCTAATTTACCTGCACCTCAACATACAGAATCTTTATTTCTGATACCTTATAACATATCTATAGACAGAAGGAGTGGTGATATGGCCAGGAATGAAGTTTTCAGGACTTTCTGATGGCTAGTCTTTTACTCACCAATGCATACAATATCCTTGTAGACATAACAGTATTGAGTCAGGGAATTTTACTTGACCTTAATTTATTGCCAGTTGTTATGGCTTAATGCCAGCTGACAACTAAGCACCACACAACCATTCACTCACTCCCCCAGGTGGGATGGGAGAGAGAATTAGAAGGGAAAAGTAAGAAAACTCATGGGTTGAGATAAAGACAGTTTAATAGATAAAGCAAAAGCAATGCATGCAAGCAAAGAAACACAGGGAATTAATTCACGACTTCCCATCAGCAGGCAGGTGTTCAGCCACCTCCAGGAAAGCAGGGCTCCATCACATGTAATGGTTACTTGGGAAGACAAACACCATAACTGAATGAAAAAAACAACAAACCATTCTTTTTGCCTGTCATCTTTATAATAGTTCTTTTCTAAGATCATGATGAAGCCCCTGACCATGACTGTGACCACAACAGTGACCTGCTGAGGTCAGAGAGGCTGTGAGTACAGGAAACTAAACAGTAATGGGAGATTACAGCTACCATGTACATTGGGCAAATAGCTCAACACAACATAATTCAAGATTAAAGATTAATTTTTTATATAGGATCAATGACTGTTTCATGGAGCAGTAGCTTAGAAAATACAAAAGGCAAAGCAACCTCTGCTGTCATTCTAGTTGTCTTTTATGTCCTGGTTTACAATTGAAGAGTGTCTCTCTAGGAGTGGCCATCACGCACTTAGATTCAAAAGTGTGCAGAAGGAACAAAAGTGAAAAAAACATTCACAGTTGTCCTCAGTTTCTAAAATAGAAACTATTAATGCAGATAATTTATTAAAAGGAAGTTTAAAAGACAACAATGTTAAAAGCTCATAGAAAAAGCAGAGACTATCTAAGGATGCTGTATTGGAGACAGCAAAAAAAAAAAAGTATACCATTAATCAGTGCTTAAAAATAGATAAAAGGATGCTGGCATGGGTAAACCGGAAGCTGTAGGCAAGAAAGCAAGAAGCAGACCTTAGAATCTGCAATTCCCTATAAATAAATGATCTAAAAACATCACAGACTCGAGCAGGTTGAATGTGAAAACATATTCATATAAAAACACTAGAGGGAAGAAAAGAATTTGAAGACCAAGTGACAGTATCAAAACCAACAACAAATCTATAGAAAGGCAGTAGTAATAGAAAGCCTAAAAGAAAGCCTCCATGACCAACAGACATTCTGAGTACAAAAGGAACATTCACGGTGATATTTAGAAAAACTAAATTACGTGTCTTCATATTAACTATGAAAGTTTGATGAGGCTCATACAAAAGATGTATCATGGTTTAAAGTGTTTATAGAAGGCATTTAAAACAAAATATAGTCAACTGCAACAATGAACCAAACTCCATGAAATGCCCAGCTCCAAGGGAACCCAGTAATTAAATAGATGAACTTATTTTTGTGTGTAGCCTCTTAAAACTACCTTTGTATGAAACCTAGGGGAAGAGCCAATATGACTCCTGTAAGCAAAGTCAGACCTCAAGAAACTTATTAGAGTCCTCTGAGGACTCTTCATAAACAGAATGTTACAAAATCACTCTGAAAAATTTGAGATGTCTGTGTTGAAGTATACTTGCTGCAGGATAAGAAGCAGGTAATCTATTTTATGTAATTTAAATGTAAGAACCATCTATAGAAGAATCAAAACACATTAGTCCTTCATCCCAGTTGAGTGGCCTATTATGCTTTCTTAATGACCAGTGAAACCTTAGTTATTTTCTGTTCAGTGTTATTACTTCTTTTGGAGAAGAGTTGAAAAGTGGATTTCTGTGAATCTAGTTTATCTTCCTGTTAGTTATAGAAGGAAACGAAGGAAAGTTTCATGTTTGGAGGAGAAGATTCAAGAGACCAGTGAGGCAGGCAAAGTAAGGATCTGGGTGCTTGCAACTAGTAAGAAGCAGTAACAGGCCTCCAGAGTGATGTCAATACTTTCTAAGGACTGAAGCACATAGAGTTTAAGGCAAGCCAGAAGGTCACTGAGAATATTGGAATCAGTGATTTGCACAGTACAATAGGTAAGAGCCGTTAATAAACCCTTTTTGTGTATGTTTTGTCTTCCTTGATTTTCTCTTTGAAAAATCTTATAGTCAAACATGCTTTCTGAATAAAGCATGGCTTTATTTCTTATCTTAAAACCTTTGAGATAGCTTGCTTGAATAGATGGTCTATGCAGAGCATGCCTGTAGAAAGTAAATCTGCTTCTCCGGTTGAGGGAGGATACGTCAGCATGCACGTCTCTGACAGTGTCTTTTCCTACATTCTCTGAAGAACTTGCATTGCCCCAGGATCTACACACTGTTGTGCTACTGATGCAGTGGCACAGTGGATCATATTCACATTTGGTGAAAACTGTGGTCACGATACAAGCTAGAGAAGAAAAGGACATATTCAGAAGTTAATATTCAGTCAGACCTGAAGACAGTTTTACAAGCTACTGAGAAGGGTGTTCCCTCTAGTCCCACTGACTTCACTCTGCTGAATTTCACAGGTTTGCTGCAATCACTGATGATGCTTATGGTGCCTGGGGGAAAAACATTGCTAGAAATATTAACAGTGGAAATTGGCACACACTGTGTTCTTGTGATAAAATTACTTTCTAATATTCCTTAATCTACATACTAATTTACATAAGTTATATTTAGTTAATTGCACTAGAGCTGTACTAAAAGAGAGAAGAAGGCACTTTTTAAAAATATGTTTTCTTTTTTAACACTGCCATACTCGACAACACACGGTCCACAACAATGGACAGGAAGCTTCAAGCCCTTTAATTATACACAATCACAGAAAAAGTTCCTGAAAGTGACCATAAATGACAATGATAAAGAGCATTTGCATTCATTATAACATGTATGGAATGTTTACTTCAGTTACATTCCTTCAAAGTACTTTCCTGATCAGTGGTGTATGAAGAATGAAATGAAAACAGATTGAGTTAGAGCAGGATACACATTTTCTCGCATCATCACCATTGCTTTTCGTGTTTAATCTTAGAAATATTTAGTCATACCAGTAGAGCACGTGCAAGCTTTTTAAAATAGAAATGGGGTTTTTATGGAGAATGCATGAAAAGTATGATGGACAATGTAAAACTGTAAGAGGATCCTAAATGCAAAATAAAAACTTAGCTTTATTTACTTACTGTACATAGAACTAATATGTAGATTGGGAACCAAAGCCACAAATATCTGTGTTCTGCCACTGACCACTGTATTTACTGCTAAATTTGCCTTGAGATTTCTGCTTCTCTACAGATTCTGTGATAATACACTTCCACTGCTGTCCAGATAGTATCACCTATGTTGCCGATTTTATGGTTCAATGCAGATACAACTTGTTTTATTAAACAACACTTAGAAAGACACACTAGGTTTGCCTTGTGTTCCCTTTTACTTCTTTCATGTTGAACACTCAACTGTTCTAAAACATTGTTTGCTGTACTTAATGTTAATACATTGTGATTCATGAATGAGATGTTACTGCTTTGAAATGTCAAGGACAGACTTCAGAGAGGTTTTTTTCCTTCATTACTATTTCTTAAAAAAATACAAATATTAGAATTTAATCTATAAATCCTTATCAGAGAGGTGAGAAGGTCAGCCAACAGTTCTTAGTTCCTTTTTCTTCATTTGAAGAATCTGTTTATCCAGAAAAATAGAATATTGTATGCTAATTTTACTTTTTAGAAAAGTTATTGAATTTTCTCAGGGAAACAGTACTTTTTTTCTGTAAAAGACTGAACAATGAAATAGTTTGAGATAAAAATACTGCTAATATAATTAAATTACCTATGATGATATCAGCCCATTTTATAATAAAACAAATCACAAAACATGTGATGTTCCTAACACTCAGCTGATTGGAATATTTACACTAGTTTCATTGAATTTGAATTGAGACTTCTGTGAATTATAGATAAAACCATAAAAAAGAAAAATATTAATGGATCATGCAGTAATAAACACTGTATCATGAGTACAGTTAGACCTTGAATGTTAACATTTCTCAGTTGAACAGAAGATTACTATACCATCAAAATTCCATATCTGAAACTATTCTGTTTAGTATGGCCACTAATGTCTAATTTTATACTAAATCAACTCTTGGTGTTATTTTTAGCATTTTGGTTTATATGTTATAATGAACTAGTTTTAAAGTTAAACAAATGTACTATTGTCAAATATTTTCAATATGTTTTTCATTCTTCAACAGTAGTTAATATCTGACTGAAAAACAGATACAGTTGGATAGCTGATTGTAACTTGTCTTTCAAAGCCTAAGTGAATATGTTCCCAACACAGATTAGTAATTAAAACAATTTTGTCCTTTGATCTTGTGTCTACATTTTAAAAATACTTTTTTTATTGTCTACTAGGAGAAGCGGTATATTTCTAAATGTAGAAAATAGTCACTAACTCATACTAAATTAAGGTCAACTGTATGTTAACTACCATGCAGGTGTATTAAGAATCTCATTCTTCTGTATCTTTTATACCTTCAGTATGCAAAATCTGGAACTATATTAAGGACATAAGTCTCTGGTGCAGAGCAAATTCATCATTGGACACGTAGATCCACAAATCAATTTTAATTTGATTGTCACATTGGTTCCATTTTTTTGAGTTGTTTTAGTTCCTGTAGCAGGTATTTTATATGCACATTAATAGCAATCTTTTCATTAAGATCAGAAATATACTTCTGGAGTCAGCTCCAAATCATTACCTCTTAGCATACTTTAGTTCACCTAATGTAGCAATCTCAGAACAAGTGAACCTTCATATGAAACTAACCTTAAATAAACATTTCAAGAATGTACCTAGTGCACTCCAGTGACTACAGGATGGTTAATCCATATGTGCAGGGCTAGTCTGCAGTAAAATGCCCAAAAGAAAAATAGAATGGATATTAGTTAATGTTATCAGGTAGCTTCACTGCTTCGCTTTAAAAATCCTCTCTTATTGCTTCACACTGCTTGAAGACATAGATGTATCTGTGAACTAAATGTGAACTAAAACAGAACTAATTTCCTAAACTATGCAAGGAGTTAAACTTTGTTGTATTCAACAGAATTGTTCCTTAATTAAAGCAAAGGAATTAAGTCCAATCTGCCTGAAAACTAGCATAAATCTTGACAATAAAAGTCAGTTTTGCAAACTCCAGCTGATTTAGGTCCAGTGGATCTGCCTCAACCATGTTTTAAAGAAAGTACTAGCCTGATTTGTTCATTATTAAGGAACTATATCAGTCAAGGATTGCCAGATATTAAAGGAAGGCACAGTTCTCTTTTGAATTTGTATAAAAGTATTCAGAAATAATCATAAGACTATGGTTTCCCTTTTGTCTACAATTTTTTTAGAACGCTGAAATATATTTTTTCTGTGATAAAACAGACCCTTATTCTACTAAATGGTTAAGGAAAAAAAAAGACTGGAATTATTAGCAAGAAAAATAAACGATATTATTTTGGACCTAGTTAAGTAAGAAAATGCAGTAGTATGGTAGGAAGAAAAAAGTCTAAGATACAATAGTTATGTCTGGAGAAACAATCTAGTAGCAGTTTATTTTGTCAATTTCAGAATTTGGAAAAAGAGGTTGATCTTCTATACTGTTATATTGCTAGGTTGGTTCTTTGAATGATTGTGACCGTTACCAACTTGAACTTTACAGTCAGTTCTCAAGCACAGTTTGTGAGACTTCACGTCAAAGATCATTCTCAATTGTCAGTCAGAGTGCAGGTGTGTGTTCTTGAGGCAATGAAAAAGTGATGGTGATAGTTTGGATTGGTCAGACAATCCCATTAAGCCTCAAGACTAGACAACGTCTTCAGGCTTATATTATATAGGGTATATGGCCTATGGAAGAAGGGGCAGGACACTCAAGAAGACTACAAAGATTCTGTGAGGTTATGCAGGGGGAAAATTAGAAAGGACAAATGCCAATTAGACCTTAATCTGGCTACTGCCATAAAATACAATTTAAAAATGTTTCTACAAATATATTAACAAAAGGAAGACTGAGAAGAATCTCCATGCTCTATTGGATTTGAGGGGATATGTAGTGACCAAGGACGAGGAAAAGGCTGAGGTACTGAATGTTTTCTTTGCTTCAATCTTTAACAGTAAGACCTCTTGAGTAATAATTAGTCCTCTGACTGCCCAGCCCCCTGAGCTGGAAGACAGGGACAAGGACTAGAATGAAATCCTTGTAGAATCATAGAATGGTTTGGGTTGGAAGGGACCTCAAAGATCATCTAGTTCCAACCTCCCTGCCATGGACAGGGACACCTCCCACTAGACCAGGTTGTTCAAGGCCCAATCAAGCCTGGCCCTGAACACATCCAGGGATGGAGCATCCACAACTTCCCTGGGCAACCTGTTCCAGTGTCTCACCACTTTCAGAGTAAAGAATTTCCTCCTAATTTCCAGTCTAAATTTACCCTCTTCCAGTTTGAAGACCAGAGCGTGGTGGTGAATGGATTTAAATCCAGTTGGCAGCTGGTCACAAGTGGTGTTCCCCAGGGCTCAATACTGGGGCATGTTCTCTTTAATATCTTTATCAGTGGTCTGGATGAGGGGGTTGAGTGCACTCTCAGTAAGTTTGCAGATGACACCAAATTAGGCGGGTGCATTGATCTGATTATAGGTAGGGAGGGTCTACAGAGGGGTCTGGACAGGCTGGATAAATAGGCCAAGGTCAATGGTATGAGGTTCAACAAAGCCAAGTGCTGGGTCCTACACTTCTGTCACAACCACCTAATGCAACGCTACAGACTTGGGGAAGAGTATCTGGAAAGCTGCCTGGCAGAAAAGCATCTGAATGTGTTGTTTGACAGCTGGCAGAATATGAGCCAGCAGTGTGCCCAGCTGGCCAAGAAGGCCAACAGCATCCTAGCTTGTATCAGAAATAATGTGGCAGCAGGACTAGGGAAGCGATTGTTTCCTGTACTCATCACTGGTGAGGCCACACCTCAAATACTGTGTTGAATTTTGGGCCCCTCACTCCAAGAAGGACATTGAGGTGCTGGAGCATGTCCAAAGAAGGACAATGAAGCTGGTGAAGGGTCTAGAGAACAAGTCTTATTAGGAGTGGCTGAGGGAACTGGGGTTGTTTAGCCTGGAGAAAAAGTGGCTCAGGGGAGACATAACTCTCTACAACAACCTGAAAGGAGATTGTAGCAGGGTGGGTGTCAGTCTCTTCTCCCATGTAGCAAGCAATAGGAGGAGAGGAAATGGTACCAAGTTGTACCAGAGGAAGTTTAGGTTAGACATGATGAAAAATTTCTTCACAGAAAGGGTTGTAAAGCACTGGAACAGGATGTCAAGGGAAAGGGTTGAGTCACCATCCCTGAGGGTGACGCTAAGTGACATGGTTTAATGGTGACCTGGCAGGGCTGCATTAATGGTTGGACTTGATGATCTCAAAGGTCTCTTCCAACCAAAATGATTCTATGATTCTATGATTCTATATGATTACACTATTTCAGAGGTTTAGAAGGAAAAAGTCAATGTCTATGTCTACCTGCAAAAATAATTACACAGAATACATGTCCACAATATTTGACATCTGCTTTACAGTATTTTGAAATATGTTTAAATAAAAGTAAAATAATTAGACCTGTGGATAATCTCAACAAATTAAACTGTATAACTCACAATATTAAAGGGCCTGAATGGTAATTATTAGATCAGTAGTGTTGTGTTTTACTTAATCTTAGACATGAATTCAGATTCAGCAACTACATTTTTCTTGTAAATACTCCATAGCTGCCAAATATATACTAACAGTACATGAAATATGTAATTACAAATAAATATCTAGCTTAACACAGTGATGAAATTTCATTCTTAACAAACTGTGTAAATAGATTCATAGAATCATAGAGTTATTTAGGTTGGAAAAGACCTTTAAGATCATTGAGTTCAACCATTAACCCAGTATTACCAAGTCCACCACAAAACCATGTTCCTAAGCACCCCATCTACACATCTTTCATATACCTCCAGAGATAGTGACCCAACCAGCTCCCTTGGAGGGACGAGCATACACATAAGGAATGCATACTCACTCTAACTAACAAAGTTTATAATGTATATACCTCATAGACATTTTTTAAAAAATTCCTAGTAGACATGACAGAAACTTCTGTTTAATGATAGAATTAACAAAGTCATTCCACCTAAAATGTTAAGATTTAATGTGTTTGATATGAAGTATACAATGATATATGCAGGCAAGCGAAATTATTTAACTGGTTTATCTTCTAGGATTTTGCAAATTACTACTTTACAAGGACAGGAAGAATTAACCCACCTTCCCACTGCTCCTCCAACTGCATTCTCATCTAGACTGACTTGAAGGGCTTGTTTCTAACAATAGGGAATTTAGGTTAGGCTTTTTATCCAACTTCATAGCTGTATTCTTGAAGAATAGAAAGAAATGGTAATTAATGTCACCTATAATGGTTATGTACCCTTCTGTGTGCTTTGAGTTGCCTCCATCATAATTCTAGAATGAATTCATAGAATAAAGAATATAGGGCATCCATATTTCAAGGATAAGAATGAAAAATCAGAAAGCACACTATTCTTACCATATTTATTTTGAAAAAAACCGAGTAAATAGGCAGATTATTAAATCCTCCTAGGTCTTTAGAAATCACTATTACAGTCTGAATATCAGCCAAGCCTTTAAAAGTTGCTGTCAATAACCCAAGTTCTAGCTACTTGAGTTATGCTGCAGCAAGTGCACAGGGAAAATATTTTTCACATATGGCACAGAAAACTAAAGTAGTTTTCAAAGCCAATGTTTCCACTATTCAAGAGATGAATAGGATTTTAATCTAAATTTTGAAGAAGGTATCGTGTGGATTGTATGTGAGAATTTCAGTCTTGATGTCAAAATGACATAAAGAGCTAACAAGTATAATATTAGAAAGGAAGCTGCAGTTCTAAAGCCTCAGCTGAAATGGACACTCAGGGAGTAATCAAGACTGTACAAATAATCCTTGAAGTAGATTTTAGCTGATGATGGGAAAAAAACTGTAGATAGAAAAAAAAAAAGAAGTGTATCAACATTATTCTCCAGATTCTCCTCACAAATAATTACTACAATGAGTTATCTTTTGCTGACATAAATGTCTATTGTTCCTGGAACAGTATTCAAACTATTTGTGAGGAAGCAGATATCTTGTCATGTGTTTCAATTGCAGAAACACGCTATAGGACAGAAAGTTTTATAAAACTGTGATGAGATGATGCTTAAATTCAATTGCCTGAAAAGATCTGGTTTGGACCTCATGATGCTTTCATTAAAGTGGTGATTTTATTCAACTATACTTGTGATATTTCTTAGTCAAAGGAGCAATGCTTCCTGGCTCAGAGGAAAAAGTTACTGATGCATCAAAATCAATTTACACTGGTATCTGAATTTTGGTTTTCTTTTCTTAACATAACATTGCTCCAGTGGTAGATTTTGGTTGTAAAAATGTATATATTTTACCCAAACTCTCATAATGATCTCAAAAGTTAATTTCTCAGATAACTGTTAGACATTCCTTGCCGTTCTCCTGATCCTTCATGAAAGAGCTGCATGTGCCAGAGTAGCATTCAGCTTTGAATGAACCATGCAGACTGTAATTATCAGAGCAAAGCAGAAACTGGATCAGTGCTTCCTGCTGAGAACACTTCATTTTTCCCTGTAGGCTTTGGTAAAACTCAGCAGAGTTAAGGGAAAACAAAACAAAACAAAATGAACAAACAAAAAGCCACCTCCCCCAACCTTATAATATCTGACAAAGATGAAAAAAATGAAATGTCGCCAGAACTTCTAAACCTATAAACTGATTGATGGCTGCTTACCCCGAATCACTTACAGCTTTGGAACAAGTATAGCCCTTTTCATTTTTTTTCAGGAGCCAGGTGGCTTTGGATTTCTAGGATTATTAGAAAAAGGTGCTTAGAGTTGATCAGGGAAGAGCATTACTACTACCCAATGAATATTTGAATCATATACACTTTCCCATGGTCCAGCAATTTTCAGAGGTCTTTTGAATTGAAAAAAACTACTACTGTGTTCTCTCTAGGAGCGTAAAAAACCCTGTCTGTATCTCCTGCAGTCTCTGAAGCCTCCTCTCTGTTCCTTCCAAGATCTTCCAGGCTCTGTTCATCCTTGACAATCCTTCCTTACTGCTGTTCTTGCTCATCACCTGCATTGCAAGAGCTTCTTCAAAAGCTCATGCTGAGCTTCAACCAGGCAAAGCAAGATCTTTCACTCTTTCCATAGAGGAATCTGTATGTGTCGTTCAGGACAGAGAACATACAAAAATTTATCCTCTACTGCCCAGACATGCTTATTTTAACATATGTAGAATACTGCAAAATACAAGCAAACAAAACTTATGCCATCTATCACAAGGCGAGAGAGACGGACTTATCTTAGAGAGAAACCTATAAAATTAATTGGACGAGCTGAGAACTACATAAGAAGTTCTGAATATAAACCAGAGGATATATGGTCCATCTTTTGACAGAAGTGATTAAAAGTAAATGTTTAATCTGAACTCTAACACAAAAACTTCATAATTTAAGAACTAAAGAAAGCGTTTCTGGGTTTCCAAGTTTTATTATTATTTGGGCATTAGAAATGTTATGCAGTATTTGAAATTAAGACATTGGAAATTTTTACATAAATTCTAGATTGTTTTTATAGTCTGATTTACAAATAGCATAAGTCATAGTGGTATTTTTAACATGAAGTCTTCATCCTTAAGAAGACTTAAAGACAATGTTTAACATAAATTGGAATATTATATTAACTATTATGTAAGCAATGTCTTAAAATTAATTCAACTTACTGTTAGTAAAATGGCTGCTGTAGCTTTTCAGAAAGTTGTATCAACATTCTAGAAGCTATACAGTATTTTTAATTTATAGCAATTTCTTTTCTAATACTTTGATAAAAATACAACCATGTAATTTTAGAAAATCCTGTTTAGCTGTTCATGGGATTTTTCTGTTGTTCTGGGTTTTTTTCTATAAATATTAAATGAAAAGAGAATTCATTTTAGATATATTGACTAGCTTACTAGGGGATTCATCTCACATAATAGAGGTTTATAATCCAATAATATTTTATTCTCAGTTTTTGGTCTTGTAACTTTTCTAGCATTTTGCCAGCTTGCTTTGTGCATAACCACTCTTATTCAAAACCAGTATCTATTTTAAAACATTTCATCTATTGACTTCCATAACACATTGCAAAATAAGATCTATTATTTGGAGATTTCAATATCTGAAACACTTGCAATTACTTTTATTTGATGTATGATTTAATTCATGATCTTGCATTTTGCAATAGTATTACACTACTTTTTAATCTGTGAAATGAATTTGTCACAAATTGTTTTCACTTCTTAGGCTCCTTTATCAGAATTAACCATCACTGGCTCTTAAAATCTGCACACCTGAACAATGTTTCTAATTTGTTCTTTAGAAAAAACACTAATTTTACAAACTATTTTCTGGAAAATAAAGTTGTACTTCTGCATTATATAAATAATGCAAACATATACCTTTCTAAAATCTATAAAATACGACACTTCAGTACTCCTAGTCTAGAAGTTGCTTATTATTTTTATTAAACATTATTTGAATAGACTATTGTTTTGTGTCATGTAGAAATACAGTATAAAAATTCTGAAGTAAATTTAGATTTCTAAGTATAATAATTTCTAATAACATTTGGATTATTTCATTTTGTCAAATTATAGATTATTTTTAATTGGCTTTTAGGTCATCAGGAAGATTGGAATGTTAGAACAGATAAATTATTTCACTGCCTGTCAAGGTCTGTAATACCTGTGCTTGACTCATGTGGAAAAGACCAGCTATAAAAATGATACCCAAATAGGGAATCAAAGATCAAATTTGAAGTATTACAGTCAAGGATGTGCTACTAATGTCAACCTAGAGTTACAGGTTGTTGGCAGTAGAATACCCAGTTCTACATACAGAATTGTGATTTGATTTTAGAGTTCTATATTTGGCTTTCACATAATCACACCATGATTGGAAGGAGGTCATCTTGTCAAAAAATGCTTTTGCAAGCATGATCACCTAGAGCTGGTTGCCCTGGGCTCTGTCCAATCAGGTTTTGAATAAATACACAGATGGGGACTTCACAACCTCCATGGGCAACCTGCCCAAGTGTTTGACCATCCACACAATAAAAGAGTGTTTTCTTGTGTTCAAATTGAGTATACAAAAAGGGTATGGACATGCCAGACTGAGTCCAGAGAAGGGGTGCTAGGATGATTAAAGGATTGGAGTCTTTTTCATATGAGGATAAGCTGAGAGAGCTGGTGCTGTTTAACCCAGAAGCAAGGCTCAGAGGGCATCTTATCTATGTGTATAAATACCTCGTGGGAAGGAATGAGGAAGAGGGTGCCAGACTCTTCTCAGGAGTTCCCACTGACAGGGCAAGAGGAACCCTTCTATGAGTCTATGAGTCAGGCACAAAGTGAAACACATTAAATCAAGCCTCACTGACATCGTCAATATTATCTGAGCCTACACTGCAGAAATTAATTTATTAATATGGTATATCTTAAGTGAACATCCAATATTCCAGGGGTGAATTTTCTATAGTTGAGAATTCTTTCAGCTTTGGGTTTACATGGCAAGGTTTTGGTAGCACAGGGGCTGCAGAGGTGGCTTCTGTAAGAAGATGCCAGAAGTTTCGCCCATGTCCGTTAAAGCCAGTGCCAGCTGGTTCCAAGACAGACCTGTTCGAAGCTGAGCCAATCAGTGGTGGTGATAGCACCTCTCTGATAATATATTTAAGAAGAGGTAAAACCTGCTGCACAACAACAGCCAGAAGAGGGAGGTGAGAATATGTGAGAGAAACAACTATGCAGACACCAAGGTCAGTGAAGAAGGAAGTGGAGAAGGTACTCCAGGTGCTAGAGCAGATATTCTCCTGCAGCCCATGGAGGTCCATGGTGGAGCAGATATCAACCTGCAGGACCCCACACCAGTGTCTGTGACCCTGTGGAGAGTCTGCACTGGAACAGGCTCCTGGAAAGACCTGTGACCCTGTGGAGAGGAGCCCATGCTGGAGGAATTAATTTCTGAAGGACTGCATGCTGTAGAAAGAACCCATGCTGGAGCAATTCTTGAAGTACTGAAGCCCATGGGAGGACCCATGTTGTAGAAGTTCGTGTAAGACTGTCTCTCGTGGGAGGTACTTCATACTGGAGCAGGGCAAGAATGTGAAGACGAAAGAGCAGAGGAAATATTGTGTGAAGAATTTACTGCAACGCCCATTTCCCATGCCCCTGTGCTGCTCAGGGGAAGGAGGTAGAGAAATTCAGAGTGAAGTTGAACCCAGGAAGAAGGGAAGGGTGGAGGGAAGGTGTTTTTAAGATTTGGATTTATTTCTCATTATCCTACTCTGACCTTTGATTGGCAATAAATTAAATTAATTTCCTTAAATCGAGTCGTTTTGCTTGTGACAGCAGTTACTGAGATTTCCCTGCTCTTGTCTTGACCCATGAGCCTTTCATCATATTTTCTCCCCCCTGAGAAGGACGAGTGATAGAGTGACTTTGTGGGCACCTGATGTCCAGCCAGGCTCAACCCACCACAGCCATCAAGTTCTCTGAAGGAGTCAGGAAAGGAGTGAATAAAGGGGAAGTCAGCTGTATGGATATGACCCAGAATTTACATTGTGTTTTCACTAAGAGTTATTGCTTGACAATATCTATTTTTAATCCCAGTTGCAGCAACATGTAAGAGGAGATTGGTTTGCCATAATGATCCTCTGGATCTCCGTGATCGTTTTTTAATTCACTTTCTTCATGGATCATCATGAATCATAGAATACCTAGAGTTGGAAAAGATCTATAAGTATCAGAGAGTCTAACTCCCTGTTCCCCTCGGGATTACCTAAAACTAAGCTGTATGACTAAAAGCATTGACCACATGCTTCTTGAACTCTGACAGGCTTGGTGCTATGACCATTTCCCTGGGGAGCCTGTTCTAGTGATCAACCACCAGCTCAGTGAAGAACCTTTTCTTATGTCCTCCTGATGAAGCTTCATTCCATTTCAATAAGAGTACAGTGGTGAACAGATATATTAACAGATACTGCTCACATTTAAAGCTTAACCGCTAAAGCAGCAATCTCCTGGTCCCTGGTGTTTACTTCAGTTTCTAAAACCCGTCGAACAATTCTTAATAAATCATAAGCTAGTCTTGCTACTGCTCTCATGATATTCTTGTTAAGATTGAAGATGAAACTCCTTACAGCTAGGGTTATAACATTCAAAATATTCAGAAGCAGTAGACACAAACCCTGAGCTGTTTTAGCTGTCATGGTTTCACTCACTTATCTAAAACGATGACAATTTTTTCTTTGAACAAGCAACCCCTTACGACTTCACAGTTCTCATTGTCACTACAGGCTTTATTACAGTCAAGATTTGGGCAAGATCTGACAAGGTTCTAACAGAATCTGAACCAGAAGTTGTATATTAACTTTATCATGATCTGTGCTAAAGCTGGTGGGCCTGTCAAACTTATTTATATAGCTTTCAGGTAGGAAGTGCATTATGGCTGACCAGCCTAGGTCATAAACAGATAAAGTTCAATTCCTCAGATATGATTTACAAAATCTAAATAGAAGGCTAAGAGAATGCAGTGTTGAATGCTTTCCAGTTTGTAAATAGCTTATACAAACCTTTTTACGTTACACGAATTTTCAAGTTTCAGTGAATGTTAACAAATGCTAAATGAATGCCTATAGGAAAGGTCATAGATAATTATCAAGCATGGATATAAGTAAGCTACTTAACAGCATCAAGAAAGAGTAATAGCATGCAAAAACTTATATAAATTCTTATTGTTTATGTATAATTGGAAAAAATGCAAAAGATACAGTATTTTTTAAATAATTTTTTTTCTCATACACATCACATTTCTTATTGGATTTATGTCTAACACACTAAAAAAAAATTTTAAAAGCAGACAATACTAATCATAGGAGACATTTTCACATGAGGATGACAGACCAATAAAACCCTAAAATGGAAGAAGGCTTAGAGAAGAGGGGCAAAGCTGATATGCCCATTAAGGTCAGGGAATAATGTAGAGTGTGACCGACCAGAGCTGTTGCAAAGAAGCTGACTTTATCTCAACACAAAGGGGACCAGAGGGTGGCCTTTGTTTTAGAGAAACAGCAATCAACAGTTGAGTGGATCAACTGGTGGTGTAAATGTTTCTCCCTGACTTCATTTAAGTTATGAATGTCTCCCTGAGTTAGTCAGACCAGTATAGGGAGTGTGACTACATGGCTAAACTCAATAGAGTATAAAAACCGGGCTGTTAGCAAAATAATTTAAAGGAAGTGTTACAAAATCTGGTAAATGAAGAACTCTCTAACACTTAGTTCAATGTTAGAAAGCAGACAGTACTTTATTCAGTGCTGGGTGCATGGGAATCATTCCTTCTGTCATGCACACCATAGGTTGCATTAGTTACAACTTACATTGCTTCAGCATATATATACATTACGTTTCCTAGAAAGATCATATATCTTAATGATATTTCCTAGTGTAATTATAATATTTGTATGCTCATGCACTTTAAGTTTCTTAGGGGCTTCTGGAGGGATCTTGGGTTGTCTTGGGTGGTCTCTAGTGGTCCCAGGCAGTGAACTTTACTTGTCTTTTTCCTAATATGGTCACAAGCTGGCCCCTTGCCATGTGTGTTACAGTTTGTTGCTGTTGCATCTGGATCTTGTTGGTTCTTCCTTGTATTCTAGGATTGTGGTTATCGGGTTTACAGAAGTCCTAGTACTGCTGCTCATTATGTAGCTTAATGTTTAGGCTACAAGAGTAAGGGGCTTGATCCAGTTTCAACCCACATTTCCCTTCATGGTGACAGTGAGCATGTTATAGACATGAAAGGCATATTGCAATTTTTGCTATATTTTGCTAAGTTTAACTTACATTTGTATTGTGTTGTGCAGTATATTTTGTACAACTCTGCTAAATCAAAAATCCATGTAAATAAGTAAATCTGACACCAAACATTACACCTTCCATGTGTAGACTATATAAAAGAACCTGGTCAAAGGGTATTGGATTCTGACAAAGACTTACCTGAAGACCTACTTAGCCATGCCATTCAATATGATTTAAATGCAGACTTCTTATTTGCTCTGTCTTATTAAAAACATCCTATAGATTTCACTAAAATGCTTGAAAATAACTAAATTAAGATTTTAATTTAGGGCAGAAAACCACAACGTAACTATCATACAGTGTTGTCTTTTCATTCTTGCACCTTTTTCTTTATTTTGTTCTAGCTTACTATATGTCCTCTTTGTGTCGTTACAACTATTATCCTATAGCTAATCATATAACATGGTTGTAGCACATCATCTTGCACAGTCCTGGAGGAAAAAGACTTACTCCCATGTATCTTCACAGACCCAGTCTGCAAATTAAAAAGTGCTAGAGAAAAAATTTCCAGCAGGGTCAGAAAGGTACTGACTTTTCTAGAAAGTCATTAGAAATGCATTTATCCAAAGAACTTCAGTTCTTCCCTTCTGTGTCCTCCCCCTCTCCAATTTTATTCCTTTATACTTTTCCATTTGAAACATCTTACTTCTCTAAAGATTTTTGTATTTTCATTATGTAGTGGTTTAAAGCCTCTTTTAATTTCATGTCTCTATCTTACTCATTTCCCCCATTTAGAGCTGTAACAGCATTTCTGAGCACAGGAATTATTTTAGTAGTACATTTGGTAATATTCTGTTCTCAAGCCTTGCCTTGTGAATGTATCTTTCAACTTTCTTTTGTGGATATACTTGTCATTACAAAAGACTACATTTAAAACTGTTGAAGGTTTGACTTCCAAGCCATGAAACCAAGACTTGTCAGTATTAAGGCTAAAACTCTGGCCTGACATTGGCCTCTTAGTATAAATCCAGTCCCACTAGTAATCCTCTTAACTAGTTACCTTTTCTGTGATTATACTTGTGGTTAAAATAGAAAACTGTTATAATCCTTTAAGCAGTAGAAGTATATTAAATTAAATTCTTTGAAATTTATAATAAAATTATGCAGATAGACACAGGAAAGGAGGGGTAAGAGAAAACACTGACCATGTACTGCAGAGACACTTCAAGTTCTTTGTCATAAGTTGACTGCAGTATAGAATACTTAGAGCAGCAAATTGACAGACTAGAATGAAATGGAAATAAGTAGACTTCTTAGAGATAAAAGTCCGATAATCTTTTGTAAGTTGCTACTAATAACATACTTTCCCTTGATTTATAAGCAGGGCTATAAAACAATAACTTGTTTTGATGATTTTAAGACACTTGGAGGAAAATTTTCTTCAATAAATTTTGCTAATGTGTTAGCTTTGTGCATAAAAAAGGAAACTTTTCATTAAAAGTGTAGAAAATAATAAAACATTCACCATTTCATATTATTTTCCATTTTCAATTTTTTTTCATTTCTTTGCCCCTTTCTCCTCTTGTCAACTTTAAAGGGAAGAAAATGGAAAAGTATCTTTAAAAAAAAACCAAATATTTTGAATTCTTTTCCACCTGTTAATCAAATGACAAAAATCCCCAAATGATTCCCTCTTCATTAATGTCATGAAATATTTCTACCAGAACCCAACATGCATTCCCTTTTTACTAATGTGTTCCCACAATTTTCATTGGGTTCTAACTATCTTACCTCCACAAAACGAGTGTGAAGCTGAGTTAAGTGAGAAGTGATGGATTTCTACATTTTTTTGTGATGCTCAATTTTTTTATTAAAGTTTTTGTCTTGGAAATTTTTAAAAAAATGTTCTATTATCTGACACAAAATCCTATTCATATTTTGCTTTCTGCATATTTGAGTGTGGTAATTAATATTCCAATGAAAAAAAAAAAATCCTGCCCCCACCCCCCAAATCCCAAAACAAATGAAAAAAGCGATCACCTGGAATACCGTCCTGACTTCTCCAGTAATTATTGCATTCTCCCCCTGCCTGGTGTTGTGGTTTTTTTACAACCTTTTTTGTAAATAATCTTAAACTGATGCTAACTATTTCAGACTGAATATTTAATGCACTTAAATAACCTCATAACTTTTTCACTTGAGCTTATCAAACAGATGTAATACTACACTGTCATACCAGACAGAAGATTTAACTTGATTCATAACAGTATCAGACTGGGTTATGTTTGCTAGAGCTCACATTTTGATGATATGAATACATAAAATTTTGATTTTTCTTGTTATTAAAATTATTTGATTTTTTTTCTAAAAAGAATACATATTTTTAAGTAATATAGGCAACATACTCTTCAGTGTTACTAGGGTCTGTTTCTGTCTGACAAATGCATAAATAAATTTTAGAACTGTAATTGGCAAAGAATGGATTATTTAAAAAGATAATAAAAGAAGAGGAAGGCAACTCTATACAAATGTGCTGCTAGCTAAGCATTAGACTAAAATATTTGTAAATGGTAATAATTCCTCATAAAGTAGTTAGGCTTAACATCTGTGCAGCTAATTGACAGTAATAATTTTTTCAGAACAGACCAGGATATTATTGTCTAACTTACAGATTGGCTTTATGATTGAAAGAGTCAAACACAAACATATGATCTATTTTAAAATTCTTATTCATTTCCTTGTAGCATGAAGCAGACATGGTATAAGCACAATAACAATAGCTATTTAGAGGCATTTGCAACTATTTAGAATCCCTGTCCCTCCTGTACTTGTGCTTAAAATTAAATGTAACTATTTAGGAACTTAGTGTATCCTTAGTAAGTAGAGAGAGAGAGGGGGAGAGAGAGAGGGGGAGAGAGAAGCTCTCCTGTGGTTGAAAGCACAATCTTTACAGTAGAAGATGTATGGAGGTGTGTTAGTGATGCCTCATACATACAGGAGATTATTGTAAAAGATGAGTTTTGAGAGGTAAGTTATAGGCTTTAGGAAAATGAGATTTAATCATTCAAGCATTTCGGGTGATGATCATGAGAGCAGTTAATGAACTTGAAAAAAGATGTTAACTCTCCTGAGACAAACTCCTAGTGGTTGTGAGATAATGATACATATTTGTAGAAGTAATTGTCATAAGACACAGCAAAAGGAGAGTCAATTAAAGTAATTATTAGAAGTGTTGCTATATGTTGCTTTATCACAAAACTAAAAATCTATTGCTTAAATTTACACAAGCCAAAAAACTCTCAACATGTAGGTTTTAGATTTTCTAATCTAAAAAACAATACATATCTAATTCTTTCCCATCCAAGCAAACAATAATTGTAGAAGGCTAAATATTTCTGTAAGCAGAACACAGATTTTGAAGTGCTGTGATTTCAGAAACAATGCTGAATTCTCAGGTAATCCAGACTCATTATGAAGACTTCTGTGATTATCCAAAAATTGCACAAATTTTAGCAGGAATTCAAAATAGCTGTTTATCAGAATCCTGTTAGGAATCAAACTCTCATTTTTAAAAATAAAAATAATGTACTCCAGAAGCATAATATATGTAATGTCAGTTGCACAACCAAGTGCATTGTTAAAAGTATCACACCAGGTGAACCATAACATATGATACCCAACATTTTAGACAGTTTACAGCATCATCTGTGTCATGTGTGAAACACTGCAAATAGAGTAGACATCACTGGATGAAAAATTAAAATCTGATGTTCTTTGGATTTTCAGACCGTAAGAAAATTGGGAAATGATAAAAACACTACTATTTGTAAGAGCAAGCACCCTGATCCACTATTATTTCAGTTTTATATTTGTTATAGAGCCCTTCATCCAAGTTATCCTTTATTTACAAATTTTGTATGACATTGTCGAGAATGATAAAGCATTGTGTTGCCTAACAAGAGTTTAAAATTATTTCATTTTTCATAAAAGGATAGTTAGCCACAAACATAGTAACCTGACAAAAGTAAATGCAGCTTCCCAAAAATGAAATAAGATGATTCACATATTATTTGGCAACATCACATCTGAAACTCTTTTGGAAAGTGTTTACATCTAAAACAAATTTTTATTGTTAATAATGCAACTGAGAGGTGTATATATGCTAGTTAGAAGAGAAAAATGCTTCATAAGCAGGGAAGACTTTAATTCTGAAAGCACCTGTACTTCAACACATTCTCACATCCTTTTGACTCCTTGCAGTTAATTCAGATCTAAAACAACTCTGTTCATTTGTAATCTGTGTTTATGGAGTTAAACTGAATAGAAGCTCTTCAACAAACAATTTACTATTCGTCAGTCACAAGCTTCCTGACCTCTATAACTATGCAGCTGATGAAAGTTTAATGTTGAGAATAGGAGTGTAAGATCTGACAACTATAAAGAGCATTGTTCTGCAGCTTTCCTGCATAGCAATACCTCTTCTTGCCCGAACTCTAAATCCCCCAAAATAGAAATCCTCACTGGAGTAAGTCCATTAGAAAGCATGCATATGAATGTCATGCTTCAAATGCGTATCAGCACCATTCCCGGAAAACAAAATGCAGCTCTTCACAGAGAAGCCTCTACTGCCTCACACCCTGTATAGGCCTACATTCCTGTTTCTCCAAGGATGTCTTCTCTGAAATTGTGGCTCAACCATGAAAGAAAATGCCTGTGTTAGAAGAATGATAGCAAAACAACTATTTACCCTTATGTGCTGCATGGCTGCCTCTGAGACTTTAATTGGCAAACTGCTGCAAAAACAAAGCCAAAACCTGAGGATGTGCTTGAGAGTTTACTTGACAAAGTAATACTGAGATAAGGAGCAAGGCAGCTCTGTGCAGATGCTGAAGAGATTGTCTGCCAAAGAAGAGTTCTTTAAGTCCATGTATGGAAAGGAAAATGGTTCAGTAAGTCCAAGAACCATGGCAACTAATAATCCTATCCAAGGCTCACTTAACATATGAAAAAGCTCAAAGGAGCTTAAGAGATGAGGCACCTATTTTTTTCTGTGTTATCTAGAATCCAGACGTATTGATTTCCTGTTTTCTGGTGAAATCCCTCTTTCTTTTCCTACTAAGTTGGGCTGGAGTGCCTGGCTAACATTGGATGTCTTTCAGTTAAGTTATATCTTGTTCAGAAAATACCTCTATTCTTCCCCTATTTTTAAATTTCTCACTTTCACAGGATGCCAAGTTACATAATGTAATCATCGTTTGCTCCAAAATGAGAAGATGCAGCATCCTCAAAATGTTGTTAATACTATTCACACCCATATTCGATCACATATCAATGACATTTCTTACAGCTGCACTCTCAGTGTTCTAGACATCTTTGCACTTGTAAGCAGGACCTTGTCATAAGGCATTTATATTCTAAAGACCGAGAAGGTGAAATTAAGGGAAAAATTAAAAAAAAAAAAAAAAAAAGAAAGAAAGTATAAACTTACTAGATTGAATGCCTACAGGTTTACAGCATCAAAGAAATGGGTCCTTAGAAGGCCTGAAATATGATCAGAGTAGGGACCTTGTATACAAGCTGCAAAATCAGATGCAACACATATAGCACTGTGTGAATGAAGGCATGAGGTGATTCTGTGAGAAACTGACAAACAGGCGGAAAAGAGTGGAAATCTTAGAACTGAAGATGGGAACTCTTTATACGTGGCCAAGAATAAAGTTTGCTGTGAAATAAAAGTAAATAAACTGACAGAATCTAAAGTTTTATGCATGATTTTTATAAATAACAGTGTTATGAAAAATTATCTAATTAAGTATTGGTTAGAAAAAGTATGAGGAATGGAAGTATATTTCTCTTTTTCACAACTTTTACTTACTTGAACTGGAATAGAATAGGAAATTGTGTCATTTTATCAATAGTAATATTGTTTATCTGGTTTGCTAATACTTTTGTAGAGTAATTTTATGTTCCTTATAAGCTTGATAAGGAAACCCACACAATTTAAAAGAAAGCATGCTGTTTGTTAAGTATTTGGTACAATTAAAACATATATTATGCATTTAAAAATAAACCTACAATAAGAGACTCTGCTTTGAGTAATGATATCAAACTTTTAGTTAGGTATTTACTGCAAGCTTGAAATAGAGTTGGTTTAGCATTTGGATCTAAGTACCAAGGCTTGAAAATTCATTTTTACATCCTCTTATAATCTTATAAATTATTTGACACATAAGCCTCCTATGTAAAGACCTGACACATACTCTCATTTTCACATTCTCTTTTTTAATGTATAATTTTAATTTAAAAAGGTATTTTCTCAGAGAACCATTTGACTGGATTTCCTGTTCATGTTGGCATAAAATGGCAACACCATCAGAATAGCTTATATATTAAATATTTTATAACCTTGCTCTCTTAATTTGCTTGTACTGAATTCCAGCCAAAGGTATGAATAAGAGGTCATTATCAGGTAATGGTATATAACAGATTGTAGGTGGTTCATGGATTCCATTCCAAGAGCACTTGTTGAAGCCTCCTGAGGTAGCATCTGCTTCCTCATGTTTTACAGTATGTTGTTGGAGGCTGTCCAGTTTAAAGGCATAGAGTAACGAATGCATTTATTTAAAAAACTATCTTGTTTACCTGTTCTAGTCTATTAAGCTATGTATTTCTGTCTTCAGAAATAAATTAAGCATCTGATTTGCAGAAGGCTATTTATCTCCCATTGGCTGCCTCTCAGTCATTGAAAGAACAGCAAAATAATGCTTGTGTCTTACATTGATATGTCTAAATCAAAGCACACTCAGATGACTATTTTGATTGATCGAAAGACAGACACCCCACAGCCACATAACTTTTCCTTACAGCTGAAATAAAATATGATGATGAACAAGCCAGTCAAGACAAAATTTGTGATTTTCACACAAGACACTGGGTTAGACTTCTGGCAATGTCCTACAAAAACCCATCAATGTAAGTGCTAATTGGCATAAATGGCAAGGTCTTGGGAGCAGAGGCAGAGGAGGGTGCCTGCAGGGGTTTCTTCAGAGAAAGTGTTGTCAAATACAGGAACAGGCTGCCCAGGGAAGTGGTTGAGTCACCATCCGTGGAGGTATTTAAAAGATGTCTACACTGGGCGCTTAAGGACATGGTTTAGTGGTGGACTTGATAGTGTTAGGTTTATGGTTGGACTTGATGATCTTAAAGGTTTTCTCAACCTAAATGATTCTATGATTCTCCTTAAAAATTGGAAATTTGTATATTTCATTTGTTTTCAGAATCATTAATTGCCAATTCATATTGGAAATGGAAAATTGTGTGAAATTTTCCCAACAATAAAGATAAATAAAAAAACTTGTGCATTTTAATATTAGGATAATTTTCATTGCTACTGCTTTGTAGATAAGGATATCAGTTTTGCTTTCTAGCTTTTTTTTTCCCTTCCTTTTTTTCATTTTAGAGGAAGTATGCTGATGTGTTTCTTTTCTGTAGCTAGATGAAAATGAAAAAAAATTTAAAAGACTTTATAGAAAAATCCCCAAAGCCAGCAGTGAAAATTGCTGTCATACTTTTTCCACACATATAGCTAAAGCATATGAAATATTTGAAATTTCTGTGTAAATAGTGCTCATTTTGACAAAGACTATGACTGAAAAAGGAATTGATTAAATAATAATGAGACAAGGGACTAGAACTTGGTGTAAACTCATTAGGCACTGACTGAGATTCCCTTTAGCACCTACTAAAGAAACCAGCTGCTTCTGCACCTCAAAATAGACATTTTCTCTGCTCAGTCTGTCAGGTAGAGCAGCTGCTAAAGGACAGTAGTTTCCCGAGGAGAAATTTGATTAAGGAAAGACATATGACTCTATATAACCAAAACATTCACTGAAGTGTGATCAACAGAGTCTGAAAAAAAAGAACATGAAATTCTGAGCACTGTTATGTAACTCTATACTGCACATTACTCCCTTAATGATAACATTTAAAGCAAAATATAATCCCTTTCCTTGTTCAGATCCAGCATTTCACTGTAAAATAAATATACATCTGTATATATACATCTGTAAATATACACCAAGGATTCATGTTCATTCAAGCATTAGGAGAAACAAATCATACTTACCATTATCTGAATTTCTGTTGAAAGCTTAGCCTACAGTATTTGATTAGTGTTGTTGAAATGACAAGGCCATTCAGTGTTCTTTGTTAAGACTATTAATCTCCTTACCAACAGTGGCTACTCAAAATTCAGGATGCACTAATTAGTGTTTCAGTATATATACTTTTAATCAGAAAAAAGTTATCTTAAATATACTCCATGGGCTGAATGTCATCCTTACACAATAGAATCAAACTGTATTTAACCAGATCTGCTTTGAGGCATAGGATACATTTGAAGTTTAGCTTTCACTGGTAGCCTTCATGAAACACATCTGTTGACATGAACTTTTTCATTGAAAACTCTCCAGACGTTTTCTGGATTCTGAACTTGACTTTGCAGAGATATAGATCAATTCTATGTTAATTCATGAAAGTGTTCCATCAAGCAAGCGCCAGTAAGTTATCTGAGTTCAATGTTTGTTGACCATGATCCTTCTGCATTAGGGCTTCACAGAATCATACAATGGAAAGGGTTGGAAAGGACCTCTGGAGATCATATAGTCCAACCCCCCTGCCAAAGCAGGTTTGCCTACAGCAGGTTGCACAGAAATGTGTTCAGGTGGGTTTTGAAATTATGTGGAGAAGGAGACTCCACAACCTCTCTGGACAGGTTGTTCCAGGGCGCTCTCAGCCTCACAGTAAAGAAGTGTTTCCTTAAGTTTAAGTGGAAATTTCTGTGTTCTTGTTTGTTCCTGTTGCCTCTTGTCTTATCACATGGCACCACTGAAAAGACATGCACCCTTTAGATATTTGGAATAATTGATAAGATTCCCTCTCAGTCTTATTTTCTCCAGGGTAAACAGACCCAAATCTCTTAACTTTTTATTGTAAGAGGGATGCTCCTGTCCCCTAATCATCTTTGTAGACCTCTGTTGGACTCTCCTCAGTAGTTCCCTGTCTCTCTTGAACTGTGGAGCCCAGAACTGGACATAGTACTCCAGATGTGGCCTCACTAGGGCACAGTAAAGGGGGAGGAGAACCTCCCTCAACCTGCTGGCTACACTCTCCTTAATGAAACCCAGGATACCTTCAGCCATCTTTACTAGAAGAGCACACTGCTGGCTCATGGTTAACTTGTCCACCAGGACTTCAAGGTCCTTTTCTACAGAGCTTCTTTTCAGCAGGTCAACCCCTAACCTGTACTGGTGCATGAGGTTATTCCTCCCCAGGTGCAAGACCCTATACTTGCCCTTGTTGAACTTCATGAGGTTCCCCTCTGCCCAAGTCTCCAGTCTGTCCAGGTCTCACTGAATAGCAGCACAGCCTTCTGGTGTGTTAGCCACTCCTTCCAGTTTTGTATCATCAGCAAACTTGCTGAGAGTTCACTCCATCCCTTCCTCCAGGTCATTGATGAATATGTTGAACTAGACTGGACACAGTACTGACCCCTGGGGAACATGCCTAGCTATAGTTTGATGAGGTTTAGGAGACAACATCATAGCAGCCAGATGTATTTACTCCATTTTTACTGGAGAGGGTGAATGGGAAAGTCCACAAAATTTGCAGGTTATTCTCCTTTTTTGACAGTGTACATGAAAGAGTTGATGGATTGGGTTATAACCATTACTGTAAGGCATTTCCTATCAGTCTTTGTATTGACAAAATTAAATTTACTTATAATTGATAACTCATAACTCATAGTAGCCTATGACTATCATATTTTTCACATTAGCTTTCAACTATAAACTGACTCTTGCTAAAGTTATGCAAATGAGAACCTTGGTTTATGTGATCTTAAATTTATCTTGTCGTCTTGTCAGCAAGGTGTTCTGGGTTTTGTGTGGGTAGCAGACTGGATATGATGATGAATATTTGAGTATGTGCTAAGAATACCAACCTAGTGATTCAAATCTTGGGATAAGCAAAGCTGAACAAAGATTATACCAGTCACAAGACAATTGTGGTAAACCAAGAAAAACACTGGTGGATCATTAAGGATTATTTCATTTTTACTACATCACATTGACTACTGTTTTTTTTTTTCAGATTCAGATATGACTATCTCTATACGGAGCATCACAGGAAAACATCAGAAAGAAGCGTATGAGTGTGTAAATCAAATAGTGGGTTATTTGGAGTTCAGAACAATTTCATGTCAATATAAATAGCTGTGAAAATAAAGTGAATATTCTGTCTTTACCAAGGCAGAAAGGCACAAGCACACTCAGAAATTCCACACCTTTTAGATGCCTGGTTCCAGTTACGAAATTCATGTGCCTGAACTAAAAATAGAGCATTTTCTGAAGAAAAGATAGAACATACATGCTTTGTTTTCCTCTATACTGTCTACAGGCTTTACACACTGCATTTTAAACACTTCATTCTAAATAACTAAGCATGTAAGTTTCTGTACTGCATAAGAAATCAGTTCTAAATAGAAATCTAAAAATAGGATGCACAACAGACAAAATGAGAAAGTAGGTAAGAAGGATATTTACTTACTCGTATAAAATACCAAGAAAACATCCGTATTAGAAGATTCGTCATGTACTATACTTAAATATCTGCTAAAATGCCCAAGTTCACATGAATGTTCATACACAAAAGCTTTACCAGCTTATGTTTCAACAAGAGTAACTGCATTTTCCAATATTCTGTCACTAACAGTAGCCTGTAATAGACACTTAGGAAAAGAGGGTAAGAAACCGAGGAAGCATGAGTAAATTGCATTTGATCATGCTATCTGCTACTGATTACTGATTACAGTAGTGGTTACTGATTGACCTGTCATTAGATTAATCTCATTCTTTTTCTGCTTCCAGCAATATGCTACGGCAAAGTAACCCATGAGTGTTAAATAGTACTTTATTTTGTTTGTTTTAACTCTGTCAGTTATGAATTGTAAAATGTAGTGGCTAACAGTTCTCCATTCTTCTATGATTTTAAACACATCATTTGTCCCTTTTTTGAGATTATACATATGGATCATATCATGCTTTTGGTAAATAAAACCTTTTGCTCAGGTATCTATTTCAGGTGCTTAGTCAGGAAATCAAAGGCATACCTTTTGTTTCCAACTTGACTATTCAGGACACAAATCCCAGCTCTTCCATTTCAGTGGAGAGTGCCCTGACAACTGGGCTGCAGAGTAATATTGTTGCATACACAGTCTATACACCAATCAAACAGCTAAGTTTCTCTCCTATATTTAAATTCACAAGTACTGTCTCAGTTGCAAATCAAATATGTAACATCTGCTGCATTTTAGACTTGACTGACTTCACATCAAAAGTAAACTGGGAGCTGTTGACAGTGTCTTAACTATTTATTCAATCAATGTCATACGCCATTACCAGGTATAGTCTTCAGCCAAAGAAAATGTGGCTGAAGACAGGAAAGAAGGCTGTCCATTTGTCTGGCCTTGGCCTTCCCATCCTGCATGAAAACCTTCCAAAGCATAAACTGAGCTCACGGGAGTGTGCTTAGTTTTGGAAAACCATGTATAAAAAGGACAGTGGGGTTAAGGAAAGAGCCTACAATAGAAAGGGTAAGGACACATTTACAGCTGGAAACACATTCAAAGCTAAGTCTCAGACATAGTGAAAAGAAGGCTGTTTTCATGGGGATCCATGACCACACATTATTTTAATATGTAGAATCCTAAACTGCTAAAAGTTACTGAATGGAAAGCAAGACTAGAGGAAGGTCAGACCGGGTAATTTATTTTTTTATTTGTATTTAAGACATTTCACCCATAGATCTGAGGATTCACTATTTAAAGTGTCATCTTTTTCCCATTCATTGATCTTAGAAATAAAATACAAAAAACCTTAAAGTAAAACATGTATATTCAAACTAAAAATGTAAAATTCAGATATTATGGAACAATTTATTAAAGGAGCCAGAAATAGCAGGAAAGTAATGAAAAAATGTTAAAATCTTCATTATTTTTTTTTTCTTCTTCTTCTTTTGGAAAAGTAATTCAACCTACACTTCCTGAAGAACTGTCACTCACACTTCCAGTTAACAGACTGTCACACTGAACACTTTACGGAGCACAATGAAATTGGCACTGCTCCATAACTGACAGGTTGTTTTTCCAAACCTCTTTCAATTATATAATATCCTCAGAGTCAATAATATAAAAGCAGGAGCTTTTCTGACATGAACAACTTTTATCGTATCCTAAATTAAGTAACAGGTAACAAGCTCTTGCATTTTATAATCCTCAAAAGACAAGTAACTAGATTAAAGGTTCTTGCAGTGGGATTAGTGTGAATCAGGTCATAAAAGTGAAGAATGGAGTCTAGTGCAGTATCTGTACATTTTCATGGATAATCTATCTCAAAAAGAGTACCTAGCATAATTTTGTTACTCTGTGTTTGGGATATATTCTGTAGTGAAACCTGAAAAATTCTTTGTGTCTGCACTCATTTTTCAACAAATCTTGTTTAATCAATAATTACTTTTAGCTAGTTCTATTTATGTGAATTTGAGATTAAGAAATAAAGTACAATATGATATTTCAATTCATGGTCATAGAAAAAAGCTCCATTCAAAGAATAAACATTCACATATATTTCAGAAGTCATTTTGGGAGCCAATTTACATATATGACCTATAATACTCACAACACTTAAGTGTTCACCCAACTTCTAAATGCAGTGCTCATTTCTCTAATGTTAATTCTCTGAGAAAAGTTGTAATGCACTGGTTATTTTTTCTTAAACTATAGAGATGTGATGTTAAGTATTTAATGCAGAGCCAGGGAATTATTCTGGAAAATGAGGGCTGTGGTTGTAAAATGTTTCACCGCAGATTAATAATAAAAGTATTCAAAGGGAAGCCAGCAGGCTGAAAAGTAAATTATTATCTTAGAGATCTCACTAATAAGAACAAAAAGGTAACAAATTGTTAATAACATTTGCCTGACCCAAAGATATGGAAAGCGTCACTGATAAGGAGAATCAGAAAAGGAAGAATCGAAGTCTGTGGGAACAGAAATGGAAATGAACTCTATTAGTATAAAGCATGATTGCTAATAAAAGTCTGCGTGCATGGAGATTCTGAGTCAGAAAGGGTGAAGGAGGAAAAGATCCTATCTGTATGAAATGATTGTCTAGCAGTGTAATGAATACACAAAAAAATCATTGAGTTTTGTAGAGCTGATCAGGCCAGGTACTTGCAAGATATAAGGACTGGAGCCAATATGCAAAACACAGGGGAGACTTCATCTAGAATAGTGAGAAGAATTGCTATGACCTAATTTTAAGTTTCTAATTGAAATATCTCAATTATAAGAAAAGTCTGCTTATGCAACTAATAGAAACAAATAAGCTTCAGAATATATGAACAATATTCTGAATTATTATTCTGAATGGCCTGCTTTACAGTTTTGTCATATGAGGAAACTATACTGGATTCCTAAGACAAGTAATATGGGCAATTCTTTTTTGTATACAGTGTGGGTCATTGTTTTTAATACATTTACTCAGACGCAAAAAAAGAGTGACCACGTGAAGTGCAGGGGCCTGAGTTGTGGGCCCCAAGTTGGAGTTGACCTGTGAATGAGTCACAACCTAGCAGAATGTTTTGATTTTTCTATAGGTTTCATGTTCCAGAGGCAGAATCTGGCCCACTTGTGTCTTTGTGGCACTGCCCTCACCCAGGTGGTTGTGGTGTGGGAGGCCAGGACTATATAAACCAGGAGCCGATCAGCTGGAGGAGCTTCCGGTTGAGTGTGGCTTCTGTTGGGGCTGGTTGTATCTTGCTGAGCTCTCTCAGTGGTGTCCTTCCATGTGAAGGGCCACTGAGGGAACCATCTCTGTCTGTTGTGTCCAGCAGGCAACGCTGGCACCACAGCAGGCAGTGTAGGAGCTGGGCCCACAGGAACCTATGGCAAGACTGTTTGAAAAAAGACTTTTGAGGGGGTGTTGCTGAGTTCAGGGTTGGCCTGTGTGATCAGGCAGCTGATGGCAGCATAAAATGATGGTGACTGAGCCAATATAACACCATACCATATAACACCAGACAAAAATACAAAACCAGATTGGTTTACTTATCCTAGCAAAATGAAGGTATATAGAACCATAACTTCTCATAAATACATCACAGAGCTAAAGTGCAATGTTGGGACAGAACCAAATTAATATAAATGCACCAGAAATTAATGAGAAAAGCAGATATTTCTAACCTTCAAACTCGTAACATTCTGGTGTAGTAAGTCAGTAGAGTAAGTGGGGCAAAATTACCATGCTAATTTTATTAAAAAGGTGTATCAATTTACAGTATGGCTGCTTACAATATCAGGGTATTGGGTACATTCAGGTTTACTCAGAAAAGGCAAACAACCTGTAAAACACAGAAGGTTTTTCACATCTATTTTGCTAAGAATTAAGGGTATCGCGGTCCAGGCACAAGCTCTTTTGTAAGTTCATAAAAATGTTTTTTCTAATGTTTCTTTTTATTTACCATTTCCAGAATTTCAAGAACAGAAGAACTTGCACAAGGCTGATTTTTCTTTCCTAGAGAGATGTATAAACTTCCATGATACCCTTTGTCACTACAAGGTAAAATAGAAATACTTCCTTTCAGCTAATAAATGGATCGTATGTGTTAAAAAAAAAAAAAAAAAAAAGTGCTAGGAATTTGGATTATCTTAATTCGAACAAGAATCGGGAGAATCTTTATGTCTAAACATAGTTAGTAAATACTTTTAATTTACCCTTGCAGCTACTGGGAGTCAACTTGTTGACAAACAACCTCATTCTTTCAGTCAAAACAAATATATTAAAAAAAAGCTCACAACTTGACATGCCATTTTGATTTCATTATGACACCTTAAATCACTCATTTTCTCATTCTGAGAATAGCTGCTTCTGTTCTTCTAGGTGTTATGGTAAATGCAGTGTGTACCTGATAATTTTCATCAAATAAAATTACAAATAACTAGGCATTAGTTATACTGTATTAATATGGTGTATATATATTAGTATGCAGTCATGATGGTTGAAGGATACAATATAAGGAAAATTTCTAAGAAAGAAGAACATAATTTTTTATGCTTTCTGACATGTCTAACCTTTCTCTGTAAGCTAGGTATAAATCTTTACATAGCTGAAAATGTCACATCTTGGAGAATTAAGAAAAAAGTAGTAGTAGTTTTCAGGCACTAAAACAATATCCTAAATAACAGCCTAAAAATATTAGTTGGTATACAGCTCAGCCCTACTGCAACAAAGCTGTATCAGCCTCAGTAGTCCCTGTTAATTTGTTGTTCTCTGTAACTGCTCATACAGTCTAACAATACCCTGCCAAAACAAGCTTCACTGCTGATTACACATTGCTCCAGCAAAAGAGTTGTGCTTGAGTTGCTTGACAACTGTGTGCAGCTCAGTAGTCCAGCAAAAGTTTATATGCAATTAAACCCACCAGGCTTTATCCCCCACATAATCCAAAATGAATGTATAAAGTACTCCTGGAAAGGAGTGAAAGGAAGATGACTTAATCTCAGACAAAAAAAAAAAAATCAGATGACCTACTATCTGAGTATATAACTGAGTGGCAGAACAACCACCAATAGATTTCTGAATCTAGTCTCAATTTTCTTTTGCTTTTCTTGTGCAAGATACAATGTCTAAGCAGATTGAGTCAAATGTATCCTTTAAAAACACAAGATGTTTTTAAGATTTTATTTTCTATTAAAAAAAAGACAAACCAAAAACCAAATACAGTTTCTACTCAGTCTGGTTTCATTTGAAAGTACCAATCTTATTTGCAGCTTTAACATTTATTTGGCTTTCATTAATTCCTAGTTTGTAGTTCTTTCAGGAGACTAAGGGATGGGATGTGTCTGAGATTACGGGTAAGAAGCACACAAGTCATTTTGTTGTTGTTGCAATCTTTTTATGTACGTTAATGGAAACAGCAGACATTGATTATTATGACTAAATGTACTGCTTTGCCCCATCATCTCTTAAAAGGTGTGTATTTAATCTTGAAATCTGTATCTGCATTTGTAAATACACCATTTGAACCTGTCCTATTGTCATTTGTCCAAGTCTTGACTGTCAAGTAATATGTACAATTTTTCAAACTATATGATACACTTGAGGAAGAGCATGTACTCTTCATTAGATTGATTATACTGTTACTGGGCATATTCATTCAACAGCAACATGCTGTCAATGATCCTATGACAAAGATTAGCAATCTGTACAAAAACTACAGTGTGTTGTAACCTACTTTTATAATTTTTGTGTTGGACAAAATTTTGCTTTTACCAGTACCATTTTGGATTTAGTATCTCCTAGTGGTCAATTCACATGGATTTTAATTCACTGTCTTTTCTTTCCTGGACAGAGTCTATGTTAATGTGCATCCTATTGAGTCACCTTGATTTCAATTGAATTTAGCAGGCTGACTTCAGTAAGGAGTTTAGGAAAATACATGTGGACAAGAAGATTGCTGTTTAGTCTCCTAATCTGTTGTAAATGATGAGATAAACATCTCTCTGTTCCTCTGCAAAATAACTTCTAGCTTGCAATGGGAGCTGTGTTAGTAAAACCATTATAGATGGTAAAGTACTTGTGTACTATAAGGCAGAGGTTAGTTAAAGCAATGCTAGAACCTGCCATTTCAGAAATATATGAAGCAACCACAGGCTACTGTTCCTCATTCAATGGTTCCCATTTACATTTTATTTTCTGACAATTTAATTTTTAGTTTCTTTACATGATCTTTGTCAGATGTCTGGTTTTTCACAGAAGTTTTAATTCACTTTCCAATTTCTATTTTTCTATAATCAACATCTTACATCAATTATATCCCATACACCTTTTAATTTATACAGATTATTTAATTTCATATTATAATTTCAGCTTCCTTTGGGTTTTTGTTGGTTTATTTTTTTTCTTGCAGACTGTTTGTCTAAAGTCTGCTAAATTTATTACTATTTCTTACTTGCTTCATCAGAAGACAGTGAAGCACTACTCAGCTTGGTAATATCTGGAATAGGTGAAATGTTTCTCTTTAGTGACTATTGAAATTAGTAGTCAAACTCCTGATGGTTGCTCAGGATATAAAGGCAAAAATTCAGAAATAAATAATGGTAAGGTTTGTTGATTTATTTCAAATTAAATTACAGTAAAGTTAGGAAGATACACAAGAATAATGAAATTGTATTCAAAAGCACTTGAATTGTGATTCAGCCAGAAGATGGCAAGTGATGTTCAGTGAAGGAAGACAATAAGATCTTACTTAAACTATGCAAAAATTCTATGACTTGAAGACTGAGGCAAACCTTTTCCCCCACTTGTCCAAACATACTGTGCTTTTGTTACTATGAGAAAGAAAAAGACAATATCTTATGCACCCCAACAATCTCAAGGATAAGATATTGGAGATGTAAAATGATTCTTTTCTAGTGAACCTTTCATTTTCACTGGATGTTCCAATCTGAAATGGTTTAATTTTCCTTACATTTTGGAGTATTAATCTCTATTTTCCTGAGCATGCTGATGAAGATGTAGTATGAAAAGGGAAAAACACCAACTGTTACTAATGCAAAATATTGTCCAAACAAAGGCAAAATATTGCTTATAAAAGGTTACTGCTTCTACAAGAAACTATCAAAGACTGAAAGCATAGCTGAAACGTTAAGCAAATGCTGCAATAAAAATGGCAAGTGGCCACATATGTGGTCAAAAATAATGTGGAAAAATAAGGAATAAAAGTTCATCATTAGATGACCTTTCTTCATCCAAAGTGGTCTGTTAAATTTAATGTTAGCATTAGATAATATCTTTGGACCTAACAATATAAATGATGCTAAAAATACAAAATGTTTAGTATCAATGCAGTTCTAACCCTTGGTGTATATTTTCTGTAATCTAAAATCACTTTTCAGGAAAGGAAAATGTCTTAAAAGGCAAGAGTCAAAGTTTATTCAAAAAGTACCAGCAGCTTCTACTCTGTATGTGGTCAAGCACATGTTGACTCACACAGAAAGGCTTTCACAAAAAAAACCAACAAAACATTCCAAACAATGTCAGCCAAACACCTGAAGGAGGCATTTATAAGGAAGCATGTAGTATTTTCATGAGTTCAGGTGAACATGAAAGTTTTTGGCTTGCTTTTCCCCACATTTGTCAATAATACTTATTAATAGGTATATAATTTTGTCATAGCATTCTCTGTAGGATACTTGATAGCCCTCACTCTTTCATAAAATATGCAGTTAATCTTGGCTTTCTAAACATGTGTATTAATAGAATGCATTTTAAAAGTGCATAAATAACCCACATTAAAATTATATGATTAATTAGATGAACGGAACTAAGAAGACTAAAAAGAAGAAAATATGCACATTTGGTTCTTCTTTGTCTTGAGAATAAATTTAAACTTTTTTCCTTTAACAGTAAAACAGAAATTATGATGTGGATATGACAGTAAACTGCATGGATTAGAGTCAGAAAACTTTAATTTTGTAGAAACTTGATGTTAATTTTCTTAACAGTCCTGCCAAAGCAATTAAAACAACAGTGGGTGGTTTGAGGATGATGCAGATCCTTGATGTCCCATCAAACTTAACAAAATCACAGCCGTATTTTGCCGGAGTGGATCCTGAATGAACCACCCACACAGTACAGAGATTCAGAAAGCCTCTGTTCAAAAGAGCTCAGTAATAAGTGAGTCACAAGAGTTAAATATGTACTTCTTGGCTTCTAGCATTGGACATAACATGAAATCTGGAAAACTTTCACTTTAAAATACAATTTTTCAAAATGAAATGAGGAAGAAAGAACATGTGCTGCTTTTTATGACAAAAAAGAGCAGCTTATATTTTTGCATTTTAAATATTGATGTTTCTAGATAAGTAATAAAGCAAAAGCAAGATTTTATCCTTTGTTTTTTAAGTGTAGTTTAGGTATCACTCATATAACTTAAACTGTCTCTAACTGAAGACACATGACTTGAACTCTACATGCAAAATTTTTAAAAAGTATTCAAATTGTGCAAAAAAAGTTGGAGTTATAAACACTCCTGAATCAAACCACTCTACTATCAGCTGTAGGAGATGTCAGAATCTTTCTCAGCTATGTAGAGAAATGGCTAACAATTACAGTTGCTTCAGTTTATTTATTCCCACCCTGTTTAAATAATTTAAATGAAAATGTCTTTGCAATGACTTCAAACACTGAAATGTAAATAGTTCACTGAAATTTTGCAAAATGAAAGATCAGTTTCTAGCCTTCCTTATTCTTTGGAATCTTGCTTTAGAATTCAAATTGATGACATTTAACATGGTAAGAAGAGAAAAAAATGTAAAGCTTGGCTTTTGGCGCATATTTTGATTTCATCTGTTTAATCAGCCATCCTAACTGAGTAACAAATTATTATTTACTGTAAATGAGAGAGATTTCAAATAACTGGTTTACTGACTCAAAGATTTTTAGAGGAGTAATAGCTGGTAAATGTCTGCTTTCTCTTTTTCATGTCCCCACTGTGTGGTGTATTGTAGTGGCTGTAAAAAATGCTTTGGACTGAGACTTGACCTAGCTTTTGAAGTTAAAAATTTTAATCTTAATTAAATTTTAGAATTTCAGATCTTATTTCATGAAAATGAATACCTCAGTCTATTGCTTCAGAAAAAATCAAACAAAAATAAAACTAATTGTCTGCAAAGAACTTAGGAAATTCTTATCTGGGTATTTTCCCTGTATAAAGTATATAGCTTGGTTCATTCATTAACAAAACCTAATTTACCTAAATAAAATTAGAACTTCGCACTTGTCTCTTTTGTTGAATAGAATTAAAGCGTTGCTGTAAGGCTAATCTGTACTGGGATCTTTATCATAGTGAAGCTAATACAAGCCCTCCCACACTAGAAATGTCTTTTGTGGTTTTTTTGTTGTTGTTAGTTTTACCTTTTCTAGCAGATTTTTGCTCTTCTTTAGATTTTGTAATAGAATTCACACATGAAATATATTCTTTTACAAAACTGCATATCTACATAAATTACAGATAACAACTTTCTCATCCTTGGACTGTGAATTATGGAACAGCACATTTATAATAATAAAAAACCCTGGGACTCAATACAAGTAGAAAACATAGCTGTTCTTGGAGAAATAGTAGAAATAGATAAAGCAGATATATGCTGCTCAATTACAAGACATATCCGTAGAGGATGTATTGAAAATCCTTTAATCTGGATATCTTCCCAAAGACCTTCTTTTTGAGAAAGTCAACTTCTCCCTCCTCTCAAGTACATCTGTTTGATAGCTGCTTTTACAGTTACACTTGATTAGTTTTTTTACAGGCATTTTTACCTATGTGAAAAATTGTAATTAACTTTACTGAAGCACAGCAGTCTTAAAGGTACGTGGCATTGACCCAGGATTTTTTGAGAAGAGCTGCAAAGTTCAGTTATGTCTACCATTAAGAAAAATTTTACTGTGTTCATATCCCAAGATTTTGCCCTGTGACAAAGCAGTTTAGCTACATATCCATTTCATGGGGCCAGGAATCCTGAACCAGTCTCTAACCTTCAGTAATAACTAAAATTTCAGCAAATCTGACCCAAATTATTTACTGTATGAGCAGAGGTTTCTTAACCTCTTTAAAGATATGACTTTTAGTTACAGACTGAAGTATTATTACATATATTTTGGTGCTAATATGTACAGTTTTTCTTGGATATTTTCTGTTTTGTCTATGATAGTGCAGGATTCTTACTGAAAATGTTTAACTTCCTAAAATGTAAATAAAACCTAACCAAATGATCATATAAACCAAAAAAGAAAGTTTGAAACTATATTCTCTTTCTCTGACCGCTGATTTGCTCACAGAAAAACTATGTAAATTACAGAAAAACAAAACCTACAAAAACCTATGCACAAGTCAGAAACTAAGTACAATATGAAAATTAATAGGTTTCAAGAAGAAAGCAACCGATCAAACAAACTACAAAATTTATGAGGGGCTTCAATATAGCAAAATTATTTAAAAGGTTGTTTTACAATAAATTTCAGCATGGTAAACTTAGAAATTCCCATTAAGATCAAGGGTTCACTGTTCAAAGCAGTGTCCAACATCCACCAACTGGAAAAATTAACTAAGATCACAGTTTTCTTATTTGAATTTGAAAGGCTGGATGTTCATGGATGTGCAAATACTTAGAAGTTTGTATTTCTGTTGTGTATTCAGTTCACCCATACAGGACATTATACAAAATATATACATATATTCTATAATTAGGACTGAAGCCTCAGATATGATAAAAAGTGAGAAGGAAAAAAATGTGAGCCAGTCAAGAGTAATCAGACTAACAGTGATATAAAATTGTAATGTTTTATGCATGAAGTCTGCATAGTACACGTGGAAGAATTAGATTAGTTAATATAAAATTAATAATTATTTAATAAAATGTTAATTATGAAAAAATTACATAAGTAAGATGATGTAATCTCCTCAGAATATGGAAACATTAGAAAGGAGATTGAGAAACATAAATAAACACAATGACAGGTTTTGATGCTTTTTTCAAATATTAACAATTCTGGGGTTTTTTGTATGTGACCAAATGGATTAAAACACTTACTTAGAAAGAATGGACTCTCTGAAATAACTTATTCCTTGTAGCTGAAGTCTATAAGGCAAAGAAAAGAAAAATAAAATGTAAACCCTACCAAAACTGTGATATACTCTCAAAAGCTAGCAACAATTGGCTTGTACTGCTTCCATTTTATAGTTTAATGAATTTTTTGTTCCTGTTTTCTTAGAAGCTATCCCCAGGTAGTTAGAAAGGGGTCATACCTCAGCTGTCCATGCATAAACATACACTCGCCTGTTTCTCATAATAATATGACATAATGTTGCATAGTGAATGTGTCAAGTTTGCCTAGTGGTAATGTATCTTACAGTTATGCAAGGATGCCTTGAGGTTCACTTCTCATTCTCAGTTTCTCACTGGAAAGTCACAGGCTTTGTGTTAGAAAGACCATGGAGTCTCTCTTACCACATATTAGAAGGAAGCGGATTTGTTTGAGTTGCTTGGGTTGGTTTTTTTTGCATGTGTGTGGAGATGCCCTTAGTCATTTGTAGGACTGTATGTCTGCTGGAAAGGGAAAAAAAATGTGAATTTTGGGAGGAAATTTTCTCCAAATAATTTCACGTCACTAAAGCAAATACATAGCTTTATCTCCCTTGCATGTATGTATGCATATATTACATACATACAAGATACGTGGCTGTGCTATGTTTACAAATGGAAGTAAAGGACTATTTAGGTAACTGGGACAAGAAGGTCCTGACAATACATTTTTAAAAGGACGTAAACATTTTGAGATATATTACATTTGTTCAAGTGGTGATACAGTGCTTAGAATAGTAAGTGTTGACTTCATGTTGAAACAACTTTTGGTGACTATAGATTATTTCAATGTTTATTCCACTCAACATCTATAGAGTGTCTTCTGTAAATTTGGTCTTTCTTCAGTATTTACAGTGATATCAGAGTTTTGTTGCTTTTTCTTATTTTTTGTTGACATATTTAAAATATACTGTTACTATTATAAGTTTTTAACTGTGCCTATGTGTATACTGTGAACTAATTGATTTCAGCCTCAGACCCTTTATCAGCAAATTTAAAAATACTCATACTTCTTACATGATCAATTTGATTTCTTCTGCATATTTAAGAATAACCCAATAAATTCACCATTTTAGAAAGGATGGTTCTGTGAAGAAACTATTAGCTAAGCAGAACTTTTGCTATCTTGAAAAGTACTACCATTTTACCAACTTAGCAGTAAAAATAATCAAGTTAAATCAGACATTTGTTGATGTCATGACAAATAAATTATTTTTTGACTTTTCTTTTATTGGTATACATATGCAAAAGTTAAATTTTGCTGTTTCAGCTTCCTTATTAACAAGTGGACTTCTGACATCTCAAGGCTTTGCATCACATTTAAACTCCTTCAATTGTGAAATATATATATAAATATATATTGTGACAGAAACCAAGATGAAGAAAAAGTTCTGTCTGATTTTTTGGAACAAGGGGATCAATTGTAAGTCACTAACTTTACATATTTTTTAAAGTAAAAAGATTCTTATTAGAAAATCAAATAAAGTATTTTTCATTTTAGAACATTTAAAAAGTATGTATATCACTAGATCGTAGAGATTTTTTTTCTATGTTTTAGAGTTTTCTTCTTTTTTTTTTTTTTTTTTTACCTGAGATGGATGAAACAAAACCCGTAGACCTTTGATGTAAACATTACTAGTTTGTACTTCAAATATCTTTCTGGATATGGTTAACCACCTACTTAGCATAATAAATTTTCATTCTTTACGGCAGATGTGGTAGCTAAGGCTAAAGCAGTCGGTAATATTTTAATGTATTTACTGTTAATCTGTGTTGCTTAGACTAATTTCTTATTTGTGTCCAAAAGTAGGAGTGTAGTGGTTACAAAACCCAGAGTATGACAAAGTAAAGAATTTAACTTTTCTTCTAAAGAAAAGTGCATCCTTCTGCCATGGTTCTAAAATTCAATCAGTTTTGATAGAATTTAGATTGAGTGACCAAACTGAAAGCAAAGCAGCATAGTAAAAATCTCACTTCCAAGAAACAAAGTTGCAGTGATGAACATTCCTTCTGGTTAACTGAAAAAGGAGGATCACATCAGGATTTCATACCTATTTCTATCTAAATAGATAGGGTAGCTATACTTTATTGAGGTATGTATTTGCAGTGACTGAGAGGCAATATGACACCTTGTTCTGCAGTATTTCAAAGATTATGGATATTTTTCACATCCAGTGAGGTTTATTTTATTGAAATGAGGAATCTTTCTCAAGATCACTTCTCAGTGCTACATTTGAGATATTTGTCAAACTGCCATTGATTTGATCTGAGTGCCTTCTTGTTGCACTCACCATACACCTTTTCTGAAACTAGATATCCTTATTAATTCTACCACTAGTTAGAGATTGTTGGAGAAACTATATCTGCTTTACCTTTAGGGCCCCGTCCTACACTATATAATATGTGGTACAATCATATCACCTACAAAAAAGGTCCTGCTTTGCTTCAGTGAGGTAATCTGTATGGCATTGTTTTAATATCAAATCTTAATTGAATCTTGCATCTTAAAATATTCTATGGCAGAAAAAAAAAAAAGAAACCAGTGCTTCTATTATACTAGAAGCACACTTTAGTAGGCTTGCTTTTTTATTCTTCATTTTTAATATTCAAAGAAATTTTGTAGTTGGTCATTAAAGCCTTGTTTCAGCCCAGGTAATCTAAATCATTTGTCTGAAGTATCTAAATTACAATCCTCAATTTCCAAACTACACTCTACAGTCAGTGGAACAAAACTGTCCCTTTCAGAGACTGATTCTGATAGACTGATGGAGAGATTACTGAGGCTTGTGTAGAAATTATATGAATTTGTAATTATTGTTCTTTTACAGAGTTACTGAATAATTTGATAGAGAATATTTATCTATTTTTTAGGATTAAAAAGATCTTATCCATTAAGATATGAATCTATACTTGACTCTTTCACAGAATCACAGAATGGTAGGGTTGGAAGGGACTGCTGGAGATCATCTAGTCCAACCCCCTGTGATGTAAATGAACCTTAAAACAGCTTTCAGGAAAATAAATAGAAGTATTTCAGATATATTATTGGCCAGGAAATGATACAAAACTAAGCACAGAAGTTGTTCTTGACTTTTTTTGGAGTGTATAGTTTTTGTAGTACTACTGATGCTGTCTATAAAAGAGTCCCATTACAGCTGAGAGGTAATTCTTTTACTGACATAAAGAATGGTGACAGATCTTGCTTCAAAAGAACATACGTCCTTTAACAATTACTATCGTCCTAACTTCACCTTCAAATTTCATCTTTTTTACAGAGCTAAAAGCAAGGGTCAAAATGTTGTACAAAAATCATCACTCAAAAATATCTAAATTTCCTGAATCAATCTTTCATTCCAAGACTTATAGTTCATTTTGTTATGATAATTCTAACTTTATTTGCTAAACTTTGTAATACAAGAAAGACAGAAACCATTTAGGTTAGTTTGGAGATTTTCACTTCGCATAACACCACAGTTTAAAACCCTGTGGTCATCCAACAATTCTCCAAAGAAAGTCTTATTAGTCACAGATTGCCTACACAAGGAAAGGCTCACTACTAGAAAAAGGAAGGGAAAGAAGTGAGAGTATCTAATTTTCACTCACATTCTTAGATAATACCATTATTTTTAGAAAACGTGCATACACAGGAATCTCTTGATTTGTATTCCTAACGGAATTGAATATTATAAATTTCACCACCTACTGTGCTAAAAATCTCTACTATCTTTCCTTTAAAATTTCTGCATAATGTCTCCTTTGCATTAGTTCTATGACTTACTATTTCTATAAAAATTATTCCTAGATCAAAAAGAAACATTTCTACAGCTATCTTACTCACCTTGCCATTCCTTTTATTTTCTTTGTGTCTTTTAGTCTTGTCCTCTTTTTTAATTGAATCATATATAATAACTGTCTTCCCTGCATATCTTTTTATATATTTTAAATTTTTTTACCATTGCAGAAGATACAGTAGTTTATTAGCTACCGTGATTTTATTATATAATTATAGCCCATACACTTAATCTAAGCAATTATGAGAAAGGTTAAATTCCATAATATAGTCTCATAGGTATCTCAACATTTATTTCTAATTGGTTTGTCCCATTGGAGACATGCAAATTAGAAAAAGCTTTAGTTATAACAGTGAGATGTTTTATAATATCTTTGGCTGCAATTGAATGTTTTGAATCAATACCAGCATTCCAAACTTGTAGTTCCTATCTAACCTTTCAACACCAATTAGTTGCTACAGTTTAGATTTTATATGGTTTTATGGGGAATGTGGGAAATAACATGGCTGCTTATTGCTGACCACAGTTTGAAAACCGATAATTAGACTCCTGTGAATCTTTTATTGTGAGCCTGACATCAACAACTTTTTCAGCAAGAAGGCTGACATGAACCTCCTAAGAGGGCTTCTCTGTACACAGTGATTCGTACCTTTAGAAGTATCATCCTGAGGCTGAACAAAGTTTATGTTTACTACTTCAGAATACTTAAAGGTTATCTGTTTATTTTTTCTCTTGAACGTGAAATGTGGAGTGGTTGAGATTTATTCTTTTTCAATGATATTTTTATTTACAATGTTATAAGATTGCATTATGACTGCAACCTTACCAAAAATCAGCTTTTCAGCTTTACAATGTCTTCTCTTATCTATCATCTTATCTCTCATTTGTCTTGGAGGTGAAATCAGGAGGGCAGCTGAGCATGTGGCTCACCATTAGTTACAACAGCTTATGTTGTCTTGACAAGCTACTGCTAAACCGTTATATCTTGTGGGTGAAAAAAACAGAGGGAACTAGAGGCAGGTGAAAAGGAGAGGCATAAAGGACAGAAGACAATGGGAGCCTTCAGATAAGCAGACATGGCTGGATAGATTTAAGAAGGATTCCTGTAGAGCCTTTTAGCACTCTTCATTTTGACTCCTGATCAAGTCTTTTAAGGTGATTCCATACTGTATGATTTTAATGAGGGAAAGTGGATGTTACTTCATCACAGATAATACTAAATTGCAAAGGATGTATAGCAACTCAGGTGTCTGATGTCAGCAAAACCTAAAATTCTTACTTCCCAAAAGATACTATATTAATGTGTAGGCTGTAGATGACAGTAACAGTTCTTGAAATTAATCTTTTAATCTTCGAAAACCTCACAATTTTGTCCTCTGAGCTTCATAAAATTTTTCATTTCCTTATAGGTCAGCCAGTAGGGAATGAAAAAAAAAAACCCTGTTCTAAGTTTTCCAATTGTGTATTTTTTTATTTAGGCTCCTATAACAAACTTTTTATTAACCTTTGCTTAAAATGTGGACAGAGGTGAAACCAAGAAAAGGTGGTAGCTTGTAAAATAGAGTCCAAGAGAAGAAACTGACAGAACAAATAAGTTACACAAGTCATCACTGTCAGTTATTCTAATGCTAATGCCAAGGCAAATAAAATGGCAATAAACTTAAGCAACGTCATTTAGATCAGTTAGTGAGGATCCTGAGTAAAAAGTTAAAATAAAACCTACCAGTAAACAGATTAATAGAATCCTACTGAATCATAGATTCATTTAGGTTAGAAAAGACCTTTAAGATCATCCCGTCCAACTAGAATCCTACTCTACCAAGTCTGATGCTAAACCATATACCTAAGCACCACATATACACAGTGTTTAAACATATATACATTATAAACATATATACATTACATTATTTTAAACATTTGTATATTATTTCATGTATATTTAGATGTTTAAAACCCAAACAATTTTTAAAAAGTTTCTTATTCAAACTAATAATAATCACAGCATTATTAAAAATGTTATATTATTTTGAATTTTTATGATAGACTTTGTATTGCGATAGCTACATGTAGACTTTAAAAAATAACCAAACTATTTAATATTGAAATGTAGAACACCTCAGATTTTTTCCTAAAGATGTAAAGCAGAAAACAATTTATATGACAGTTAAGTTGAGGTACCTGTAGCTGTAGGAGCAGGCTCTTTGCCTTTTATGAAGGGCTGCACTGTCAGGATAATAACCAACAAAATCCCTCCTGATATTGGACTGATGAAAATCAGAAAGCTTTAAAAAGCTTCAAAATCATAGCACTTTAGTATGGCAGATAAAGTCTAGTCTCAAAGTCAAGCTTTCCCTCTGTTCACACACATAAAACTGCAGTATATCTGGCCTCCAACAGCAGTGCCAACTATATATTTTTAGCTTATCTCAAGTGTAAAAAGGTTCCCTGACCCAATACTTATCAATATTCCTCAATATAGTCAGGTCAATGCATCCATTGATTGAAGGGTGAAAAATTTGCTTTATCCTAGAGATTATATTTATCCATTGTTACAAATTGTAGGAATAGAGACCAAAACAAGGACGAATATCTGAGAAAAAGCTAGTTAAGGTATAGGCAAACAGGATAATCCACTGCCTGAAATATTTATTGAAAAACTCATAATACTGAAGGCCATTAGTACCTTCTAATTATAGAGGTTTTATTCAGGCTTCTGGGCTGATGAACTGTGTATTGTTCAATTTTGATTAGGTTTGTGGCTTGGTGACCTCAATATTTAGTTTTGCAGTCCATATCTTCACACTTTTAAGTCTTGTTTTCTATATTCAAAGAGATTGAAGTTTGATTTCTGTGAACCATTATTCCACTTCCAACATTTTTATCAAGACTAGAAAATGGGTTGGAACTGAGGCAACAAATATTTTAAAATTTTATTTTGTCCTGTATATTAATTATAGAAGTAATGTTCTCAGTGCTATCATATGTATCTTATATTTGATAAATCATTTAACCCTAAACATTAGTATTCTATCTCAGGTTACACTAGCACCCAACTGTAGTTGGCAGGATTGCTGTCACTCAGCAAGGGTAAGCACGTGTAGAGTCATCTTGGAGACTTTGTTTTCAGTGTTTTGCAACAGAATCTCAGATGCAGAATTTGAATAAGCAGATTCATCCTTTCTGTCTTTCTATTCTGCCTCTGATGACTGCACTTCTAACTTGGGTGGGATGATAAGTGGAATTAACTTAGGACTTAGCTAAGAATTTATTACTATGAGTTTCTAAGGGTTTCTAAAGGGTTTTTAAAAATGAAATGCCAGAAGAGGAAGATGACATCGATACATTAGTGTCTGACAGGATTGTCAGACTATGCCAGCTATGCAATGTGACTGCATAAAAAAAAGTAACCTAATTTTTTGATGTCCAGAGCAGTATCTCCAAAAGCAATGGGTAGGTAATAACACCATTGTGCAAGACCTCAGCTGGCATATAGCCTCAATAATAAAGAAATAAGACAGGAAAAGTTAACACAGAATTCACAGCTGTGCTCAAGGTAACAGAAAATTGAACTATAGTTGGAAAATAGAGATTAGCATGTTTAACTTAGGAAAACAAAGGCTGAAAGGGATATGATTGATGTTTATAATACATAAAGGTAAATATTAGGAAATAGCTAATGTTGGAATAGGGTATACATGCACCATGAAAATATTAGAACAATTTATTTAAAAAAAGATTTGTAACTGATAATAGGTAATAGCCATAGCAGCACAGTAGGTGAAAACTCAATAGTTTTATGATGGAGCTGATTTCTTCATTAGATTAAAAGATGGATGCAACAGCATGAAGCTGGATGAGGTGTTTTTGTATTTTTGAGTATTGTTATCCCATTCCAGGTGCATTAGGTTCCTGCATTACATGCCTTATACAATTCCTCATTAACTTTGGAGCTGTATTAGGGCTATAAGAAGAGGAAACAGGATAAGCATATCTTTGGTCCTCAGTTCTGATATGTAAGGTGGGGTCCCACCATGGTCTTTTAGGTCACTTTGTGTACATTTTTTTTTTTAAAATAAAAACTCTGTCATATTCAGAACGAATCAAAAATACATCTTCATTAAAAATCTTTGAAGGAATCCTATCTAGACTATTGTATCTGTCAGTTCAAATCGCTGTTTCCTGTAAATTCGATATAAGTTTGGGATGACCTCTTTGAGCCAGGGTGAAGGTGTTTCAAAAAAACAGTTATACAGTGCTAGGAGAATGCATAAATTACAAGCAATTGGAAGTCTCTTATCCTCAGTTGTTCTGATATCCTGTTACCTTTTTCAAATAGATATGCTTCTTAGAGAGATAACTGAACAAGATACTTAGAGAAGACATGGTAAAAGTTCTTTGTATTTGATCACAGCAAAACATTTATTCAAAGATGCAAAGAATAAATTTGTTTCACTCTATCCAGTTTATATTTCAAAAGGAGAAAAAGGTAGCATTACAATAAAAGAGGGTGTTTGCTGCATAAAATATGATTATTGGAAAAGAATTTTTTTTCCATCCTTCTCACTGAAATATTAGATCCTACTAGTCAGACAAGTTACTTTGAACTATAGGCTATATAGGAAGATTTAATATTTCAATGAATGTGCATTAAATATCTTTTGACGAGACTTCAGACTAAGATAATAAAGTACAACAGAATCATACCAAGTTCTGTGAGAATTATTGCTTTGTATTGCCACAATACTTTAAATGAAAGACTGTTACATGATTTTAAAATGGAAGAACAGTGTAAGAGGAATAATAAAGTTTGCTCTTTTTGTGTCAAAAAAGGTTATTTTAAAATAAGTGTCATACTTTTCAGACCCATATTGTCATGTTATTTCAGTATCTTAGATAATGTTAAAGAGTTTTTTTGTCATAAGCAACAAGATTCTACAGTTACATATACTCATACTTAACTAAGTATAGACTATATAGTCATAACTATGTATATATATATGATACTTTATAATAACTTTAACCTTTCACCACATCTTTCTAAATGAAGATGCATAGTTTTTTTGGAAAACAGAATCCATAGTACAGATAAATAAGTGAATGAGGATTTCAACACACAAAACTCCTGAATGATTGTCTCCTCGTCCTTGCCAGAGTAGTATTGTTTTGTTCACAATATAAAATTTAGCTTGTGTCTTATATAAACTTTAGACCATTGGCACCTTTAATCAAAATGTAATAGCTGGTTTTCTAAAATGCATAGAGGACATTTCTGATCTTCATATTATATGGTTTAATATAAAGGAGCCAGCGAATGACCAGAAGTCAATTACTCATTTATTGCAAAAATAAATAGGTTGAATACATTTACATTTGACTTTGAAAAAAAAAAAAAAAAATTCGAACTGAATTCTATGTAAGTACTGAGTTACAACTAAACATATAAAAACTGGGAAACTTAATTTAAAGTGTTATAATTTTTAAAGTAACAAAGGTACTAGAATTTGATAAAATTTCCTTTCTTCTTGAAAAAAGGTAAAATTTTTAAGTTTCAATATTAATTTCTATGATTAATAAGATGGATTGTGACAAAACTTATGTCAATTTGAAAAGAAACAGATAACAAGTGTCACATTTGCAAATAACTAAATGAAACATAAAATGTCAGAACCATTTCAATTGGAAAAGACCTTTAAGACCATCCAGCCCAACCATAACCCTACTCTACCAAGTCCACTGCTACACTAAGCACCACATCTACATGGCTGTTAAACACATTCAGGGATGGTGATTCAACCACTTCTCTGGGCAGCCTGTTCCAGTGCCTGACAATTCTTTCAGTGAACATTTTTTC